>CM057087.1:33908205-34068205 GCA_029959045.1 Taenioides sp. WSHXM2023
CATCAATCACCTCCCAGAACCTGACCAGAGGGCACCAACAGCACGTCAATTGCCACTTATTCAGCAGCTCACATGGGACATTAAAGGGGTGACCACTCTCCATACAGAACACATGAAACTAGCAATGAGCTGAAATGAAAATCACGGTGTGGATTTGACAGGGAAAAAAGGAAGAGAGGAAAGCTATTACTCTGCTTTTGTGTTTTGATGTTACATTTTGTGGATGTGAGTGAGTGACCTCGCAGTGCGTCTAAAGGGTTACAAGCAACTATCCAAAAATGATAAAGTACAATGCTCTATACAGCGCTAGTAAAACTACCCGGTGTATTAAAAAAAAAAAACCTCTAATCTGCACAATTAACATGCATGTTTAAGATATACTTTTCTAGGAATACTACACAAAAATAAAATTTTCTGTGGAGAAAATTAAAGTGTTGACTGACAAAGCATAGAAGACCTTACATGCCTGGCCAGTTGTTCTTTAATTATTCCTTAAAAACACAGCACAACTGTCCCTCTAATGAGAAGTAGCCAGGTGTCTCTGTGCATGACGAGGATGTCACTCACCACTCCATTCCCAGAGCATGCGAGCTGGTCCAAATCCAAAACAGCTGACATGTTTTTCCCACGCAGTGGCAAATGACTGTTATGCTATGCGCGAGAAGGGTGTGCTGGGCAGCTTTGAAGGCTTCCAAAAGGAGGAGGAGGAGGAAGGTGGGGATAGGGGTGGGAGGGCAGGGTAAAGACAGAAGAGGATGGATAATCTGAATGGGAAGCTGAAGAGACGGAGACGAGAGAGAGACAAGATGAAGGAGGAGAGTAGGAGGGGGTGGTGGCTGAAGGAGAGTGAGACTGCAGTTTGTGCTTTGGTAGTCTCAGCGCGTCCGTACATCAGCCACCGCCGCCTCTAATTGGACTGCAGAGGGTCAGGTGGGTAGTAGGAGGGGGTGGGGCTGAGGAAGAGAAAAAAGCAGGGGGAAGGGTAATGGGGTGCAGCAAGGATATTCAGAAAAGCGCAGTCGAGCTCACATCACGAGCTGACTTTGACAGCACGTCCTTAGCACTACATCAGCAAAATGGCGGCTTGTATTTACTATAGTGTCACCCGAACTGAAGGAGGATGGATTGTGAAGATCACAATACAGCTTCTGTGTGTCATAGTAAACTGGAGTACAACTCATCAATGACCTTTTGATGCTAGCTTGTGGCACATGTTTTGACTCTTGCACTATATGCACTTGCTGTTGCTTTATTGTTGTTTTCTCAATCATTTGAAAACCAAAGTATAGTTTGACTTCTGTCTGTAGGTCATCTGAGCCTTGTAGTTTGTTGATCTACCACTCCTAGTATGCGTTGTCATCAGACCAATGCAAGCAGAAAACCTATGACTGCCACAGCAGCCAATAGCATGCACAGAACTGCTCCGAGAACGCGGGACCTACACACGAGAAGCCTCATTGGTCAGTCATTGTGTGTTGTCTGCTTAGCCGCCAACAGATGGTGACATGTTACATCAACTGAAGTATGAGCCCAATTTTGAGGGCTAATTTGTAATACTGTACACAGCAGATGATGCTTAGAATGGGCAGAACACAGTTGTGCTGCATGTTTTCCGTGATTGGTGATGAGCTCAGAGAGCATTCTAGAGTTCTTTTACTTAAAAAAAAAATACTGGTGCATGGACGTGTGCACTATAATGACTCATCAAGAGTCAGCAGGACCCTTTGTTCTGGTGGTCACAGACTTAAGCCTTCTACAACTACACAAAAATGTGGGAATAAAGCCACTGATCCTTAGCCACTGGTGGGGGACTTATGTGAAAGGATCAGACGATAAACCCTGTCCTTTCAGAACTACACTCACTTAAGCAGGGAACAGCAGTGTAACCAAAGCAAAGTATAAAAATGTTAATGTAATACAACTGTGTTATAAAGTGCTGTAAAAAAAAATCGCGTTATTAACGATTTAACACAAAACAATTTTAACGGCGTTAATTTTTTTTTTTAATCGCGAGATTAACGCTCTTTGTAGTGAACTAGTCTTTTCATAAGATGTGGCCACTGCTATTAACGTTAGAAAAACTACAGGATACAGCTGTAAACCGGAAGGAAAACAATTTGTACCAAACCGAGAAATCCCGGTTGTTGGAGGTGGGCCAAAGCACGACACGGTTGCCCATGTACGTGCACACGTACAACTTCACTATACAAGCCCTGTGTGTGCACGGATGTCACTCACACGAGGAAAACAGTGAATAAACTTCAAATTCAATGTTTTCAAAACATACAGAGAATCCGCTCTTACCTTCAATAAAGACTGTGACAGCGACAGAAGTTTGCCGCTTCGTCTCCGTCTGTCCTCACTGCTCCGCGATGTTATTATATCCATAAACTCATGGAGGAGCGCGTATCGCAGCAGGACTCACATCTGTCTCACTATTTAAGAGACATTTCTGCCGCTGGATTTATATTCTCCGCTAAAAGCGTTAGCTATGCAGCGCGACATGTAAACAAACAGCGGTGTGATGACGTCATCGGGCCGTGGCCCTGTTCGGTTGTACCGGTGTGAGTGCAGGACATCGAGCCCAACGCAGTCGACTTGACTATGAAAACAGAAGAGAAGCACTTCGCTGACACTGTTGGAGAGGGCATTAAAGTGGAACATGAGAGTTAGCGAGACAACACAAAGTTGTCTCACTGACAACTGTTATGGTTTGCAATAAAAACAAAAAAAAAAACAACAACAAAAAAACAAAAAACAAACAAAAAAAAACATTTGCACAAAGCAAGCCTGTCCACTATTCAATGTTGATAAGAGTATTAAAATGATGATTCAAGGGACAAAAATATGCAATTAATTTGCGATTAATCGCGAGTTAACCATGACATTCATGAGATTAATTACGATTAAATATCTGAATCGACTGACAGCACTAAAAATTATACAAAAAAGATAAACGCATAAAGAAAGACAGGGTATGAGGCCTGCACTCTTACTCGCATTAAACAGGAACTACAATCACAGAGCCTGGGTTGCTGAACCTTACCTGCGGTGGATACAGTTTCTCATTCTTAGTATTGATACTTTGCAGTGACATCACGCTGGTGGTGTTCCACATGTCCCTCTAATGGTTACCATGGTAACACAATGCAAATATTAGCAAACACTGTCAAAAAAGTTACAATTGTCTGAAAACTTTTTCAGGAGCATGTGATCAATATGAGCATTAATGGCCCTATTTAAAAGTCTGATTTTCAACAAAAATGGTGAGTGAGTAACTGAAAAACTATTGGCTAATGCCAGCTAGCTTGTTATGAGAGAGGGCCTTGTTTAACAGTACAAATCAGTTCACCTGTTGTAGTTTCAATAAAGTCAATTCTTTATGGTCAGATTGTGTTAAAATAAATCTCAGACTGAAGTCTAACTTGAGTAACAGTGCTTCAGACACAGCACTGACATCAGTTAGCTTCCCACCCCCAGGGAATGTTGGTGACATCAGCTGCAAAGTATCAATACGGACAGTTCATGTCCCATGTGGAAGCTCAGAACCTTCAGAATTCACACTCTAAGATGCAGAGGATGCAGTGCACTAGCTCTGCATGTAATACATGTAACAGTATTTATCACTGAATAATGACTGAGAAGGCTCTGAGGAATGAAAGCAAAACATATAACTGTCACTTAAAAATCTTGAAAGAAGCAAGTAGAAACATTATAAAAGCCATCATTAAGTTTTTAGTCTGAAGCACTTGAGAATATTACAAATTAAAGGAAAAAATATATTGCATTTGAACATGTTTACCTCACATCTGGATACATGGAGAGGTCATGTTTATGAAACAAAAATCCCACTCACTCTCCCTAGTAGTTACCAAATTGGCGAACAAAGAGGCATGCTTACAGTGCCCTACTGCCCTCTGCTGACCATACTGAAACAGTGGGAAAACAAGAGCAACCTGTTCTCAACAGCATTACCTATAGCCAGTTTTCTAAAATCCATACAAGCCCCAGACAAAAAGCCATTATTATGCATACCAGTGAAGAACATCGATTCCCAACTAATGAAAATGCCGCCACAAGGGAAGATGGATTTCAAGAGCCTGTATTAAATCCACACAAAGCTTCTTGTTTTGAAGGGTAAGATAGGTACTTTTACTACATGTTATAAACACACTCCAGTTACATTAACTTCTCAAGTTATGTTTACACAAAATTTCCACAGCAGCCCTATCCTGGAAGGACCAGTAAGACCCAAAACTGGATGGCCCGCAGCCCAGTTATATGAACACTGAAATATGAATTCATGCCATTCTATATCCAAAGATGCTGCAGCACCACACCCTATTTAGTTTGACCCATTTTGTTTGTTCAGTATAGAAACTGCAGTTGCACATTACAATTCTATGACCTAGCTCCCTGAATGTACCAGCAGAGGACGCTAAACGAGCAAAGATATGAGGAAGAGGGGGCTGGATTTGTCCTCCAGCTGTGGGAATGTCACAACAGAGGCACAGATCACCTCCCCCACATCGACATATTAATGGACAACCTGCTGCCAAAGCTTAACACTGCCAATGAAAGTATGTCATCTATGTACATGACCCACTGGGATATGAACTGTCAGAAAGGGGCCAGATACAATATTTAAGCATTTCATCAGGCTACAGTCGACTGAGAACCTGTAAATATACCTTCAACTTGTGTTTTAGCTTGATTCAATGATTCTAGCACATTTCCTTTGTAAAATCATACTGGCCATTTGGTTACGTGGTTGGAGCAAAGGAGGGCAGTAGTGTAAGAAAGATCAATCATTTTGTATGTTGGTGCACACTGAGCGTGACTTGAAACACAACCTGAAAAAAAACCAAAAACACATTCTTAAAATATAAGCATCTTAAAAAAGTGGCGTGCTGTCTGAAAGGGTGTCGGACAATGCAGAGGGACACATGCTGCAGCCAGTGTATGCTGTGAGGGCAGCATGCTTGTTCCCTCCTGCTGCCTGCAGAGGCTATATTTAGCTCTGGTGGGATGCTCTGACTGCAGAAAGTGAAACAGGGATGAAAGTGTTAACCCCTTTGTACCCACTACCCAGGACACTCAGGGAATATGGGTAACTGCAGGAAAAAGCTTTGGGGCAAACTAAAAAGCCCACCAGAAAAAGCATTGGAAAAATGTTTTATTTGTGCAATATAGCTGCTTCTTCTATCAGTATGAAAATTGATTATTTATTAGATTTCAACTGAATACAAAAATAATTCTTCAGAAGAAACGGGTGGGTTAAACATTCTGCCAAATATCAGCAGAGTTATTTTAGGTATTCTCTGGAGAGGGTGGTGTACAGAAAAGCTGAGCTAAAAAAAAAAAGTAAGTGTAAAAGTAGGCTTCTGTACAGAACAATGATTTTTGTGCTGTTTCAGACAGACACGCCCCAACACTAAATCCAAGTCCAGTCTCTCAAATCCTATGCATCTCACTAGATACTGATAGTTCTCTTACATCTATAGACATTTCAGCCTTACAACATGACAAACAGGGTGGAACAACAATGCATCCCCAAATCGTTTCAATTGAATTTAAAAGACAAAAACAGAAAAATGGCAGCTCTCAAACCTTTAACAGTTATGTGTGGTTTTCATCAAACAACTATGAACAGCAATTTAGCACTAAGCAAGTGTGCTGTGATTAATAATAAAATTATGATATTTAACATGAACGTGGACAGTCAAAACAATTACCTGGCAGTCAAAATCCTGGAAGTTGCGTCCATTCTGAAAGAAACAAACCAAACACACAAATTAGGAAATTGTTTTTTGTTTTTTTTTGGGTTGTTTTGAGTATAGGTTCCTAAACAAATTTTTTATGAATGATTTTGTATTTAATTAATGTTACCGTCCCAACACAGGGCACATTTGGTCAACTAATCTTGTTTTTATGGCTGAAATAATTCAACTAACATTTGATCCCAAGGCATTTGTACTTCTAAACAGAACATTTATATATTAAGTTTGTGGGGACACGCTAGTCAAGACAGAATAGACAGGAGTAAACTAGGCGTTGCCATTAACCACAGATATTATGTTAGTGTTGATGTTGACGGACTACAGTCTGAGCAAATCTGACACTGTGTGATCTTATACAAGCAGAGACCCCAATTAAATATTTAAAGTATGTTGCAGGTATTTCAGGGAATTGCCTCAAAAAGCAGAGTAGAATCACGGCGAGTATTACCCAGTTAGACTCGTTATGACTGCATTTTAAAATGCCTGTGATCAGAGGATAAATTAAAATGGCACAATTAATATATTTAAAAATGGAAAATAAACAACTTTTAGCGTTCACTGTTCATGTCTTACAGTAAGGCAGGCTCTAATTTCCTGCTGGTAACCTCTACTGAAGGCTGATGTAATAGCTGGTCTGATCATTACAGTTGTCATGGTTACAATGCTGCCGCAGCCAGGGCAGTTTATTTTTACGGGCCTGGTGCATCACTAGATTAACTTACATTCACAATACAATCTGATTTTGTTTTTACATACACTCATTCTGTTTTGACCTTCCAATGAGGACGCCACTAGAGGGCATTAGAAGTGCCATCCTTCACCATGTTCTTTCACCTCTCTTCCCTTGTACAGTCTGTCACATTTTCACTCGACACAAGGCTTGAGAACAATAGAGTTGATTTTCATTCTTTTTTTTGTTTGATGGTGTATGTGATGTAATGTAACCCCTTGGTCTGCGAAAGATGCCTGAGGGAGAACAAAACACAACCATTTCCTAATCAGCTGCTGAGATGACTGAGTGGGTGAGCTTTGATCTGCCTGGAGATTTTTCCTCTCTGCTGCTTTTCCATGTCATTTGGAAACAAAGAGGAGCTTCCTTGGCTTTTGATGCATAGTTCTTCCCATTTTCATCATATATTCCTTAACACAATTCAATAGTCTTTCTTTCAATCATCATGCACCCGTGCCTTTGAACCTCTCCATTATCAATTATTCACAGTGATGAATGGGTAGAACTGTCTTGTTCTGTATATTACTCTATGCATTTGCCTGAAAACATAACATGGATGATTCATTGAGCCTGTGTGTAGCACGCTTTTGCACTTGTCCTGTCCTACAAGAATATTCACTGTCCATGTACAGCAGTCGCCTGTTGTAGTTTACCTTATTGGTCAGCAGGGGCTTGATCTCAGTCAGCTGGACATCCTGAAGCTCATCCATATTTCTGTGTGCTCAATGTTGCCCGCTGTCAAAAAGCAGAGGGCATTCATTATAACACAGAACACAAATGTAGAGAGCTCACGAAAACTGAGAAAACTAAGACCATTTTGTGTGAAGTGATGTCATGATATATAATTTTAGTGTCCCAAACATAATGCTGCATTTCCCACAAGTTTATACCAAGACTATGGTGGAGCACAAAAAATATCCCCAACATATCCAATGCACTGGGTATGTCCACTTGGCGTCCCATAGACCATCTTTGAACATTCAGCTGAGAGCTGTGTTCCTGGCTCTTAAGATCAATGGAGCTTTTTTGTTTTGGAACACTTGCTGCCAAAATATTTGTAGACTTTAGTGCACAAAAATGTGACTACTCCGCTCTCTTAAGACTCTTGTGGGTGAGTGTAGTAAATTTGAATCACATAATTTGGAGCAAAATTGGCCATACACATTTCCCCAAAAATACTGAGAGCGCATATTGGCCATTGGTTTCTCTGGGTTTACGTTGCATTAAGTATCTTCATAAGGGAATCCTGTAACAAGTTCACAAAACTCTTCCATACCCCAGTCTATTAAACGTAGGCCGAGTGTGCTGGGCGATTCAAGCCTGAATCAAGTATGTGTCATAACAGTATAGCAGCACACAGATAAGCGTACCTTCATTTGTCCCACAATGGGAAATTGCAGTATTATAGCGATTATAGGAACAGGAGCAGTGAAAAAGGGATGCCAAAAATAATAAAAAGGGCAGGACAAAATGGAAAAACACAACCCTCTCAAAATCGGAACTGCAACCACGTTTCTTTCTACTATCACGGGACTGGCTTATAGATATTAATTGCCCTAATAAAAATATTCTAGATAGAAAAAAAAGTCAAACAGGCATCAACACATTACACCAATTGTGGCATAAAAAGTAATAAAGCAGTACAGTAAATAAAAACTGCTTAACTTATAGTTTCTTATGATATTAATGAGGAGGTGGTTTCTTCAGAAACAAGTGCCCTCTGCATGCATGCAGAAAGAGAAATGCTGAGGAGGCAATGTTTTAACAAATGCACAAAAGCCTTCATTTGCGTTACCCTTGATGCAGTTTGTCCGTGCATATAATCACAGTCCAAGTCTCCTCCCCTTCTCCCTGAAATACGACACAGAAGGCCTGTGCATAAGGTGAGAACAGGAAGTACTATTGTATTACCTGACTGGGCCAGGTTGACAAGGACTCAAGTTGCATATAAGAACAGCTCAGCCAGGACAATGCCAACATCTGAACTGAGGCCAACAAGGACACAGCACACAGACATATGGTAAAGGGAAAGTGCGACACACAAGGGGGAGTGGCTGCACCCTGGCCCAGAGCCAGCCCAAGAATAACCTTGGACGCTTTGACCGCCACAGCCTGTCTGCCATGATTGACAGGGACAACTATGCAGCATGTCTGAATTTCCAGTAGATGCATTTGTGATAACAAGACAAAGAAAAGACCGCAGTTTAATGACACAGAAAGCAGATCAGAGGTCATTCAGCTGGGGCAACAGATTGCACTCCTGTTATAACTGTCTGGGATTCAGATAGGTACAACTGAGCACACTGCTCAAATTACATAAAACAATCAAAAAGGAAAAAGAAAATTGAGTGTTAAAAGCTTTCAGCCGTCACCTCGGGATTGAAAGCATGCCCAGCAAAATCCCTGCTGACAAATCCAGCTCAAAAGTAGATTTGAGAAATATTTAGACAAGTGAACAAGGAAATGGAGAAACAAATGTTTGACGTGCTTTAGCAGATTGATTACATTGGCCAGACCAATCCAACACTTCCTGGACTGACCACAGCAGTCTACCTGGCAACAGAGGTGTTAGGGGATAGGGCCATTGGGAGCTTAAAGTTACTGACAGGCTGACTGGATTTCTCAACCCCACTGACCCTGATCCCCAGTTAATGCTCCAGGCAGGCACACATCTATGTACAGCAGCACACATACTCACAATCTGCTCTGTGTGTGTTACTCTTGTCTCTTACAGTCAAAAACATAAATAAGCAAAAAGAGTCCCTAAAAGAATGCACTTGACCTTATAGAAAAACAGATGTCATGTTATCATGATTATAAACTTCACAACCCTTTGTATTGAAAGGGTTAGCTAAAACACAAACAGACTTTTATGCGGTTTTCTTTATAATGGTGTTGCTCAACATTAGCTTACTCAGTGTTATATTTTGATTGATTCATGCATGTTTGAGTAATCCTGTGTTGTCCTTGTGGGTGTTTTCACCCATCTCTTTTCTGTACTTCAGGTTTTTCAAACAATTTAGACTCATGGTCATATGTGTTGGGTTCAGAAATTTCACATAGTCATTTTTCAATTATAAAATCAAGTAAATAAGAATACCTGAATAAAGCATAATGTGTCTTCTTTAAGAACTGAATGCTCATTTATGAAGCACAAAGTCTGTGACCTAGATTTCCCAGGCTAGTGCCAAACACTACGCAGGAAAAACAGCCAATGACCCTCAATTTAAAATAAGAGTTAATTTTAAACTTTTAATATGTTCTCAGCAAAAAACCAAACCAGGCTGTTTGCAGACTATGTGTGGTGCCATAGTCGCCTCTATTAATAGATGCCTAGAATTAATAATAACATCAGCACCTTTTCTTTCTCCTTCTTCACTGCTGACTTTTCAGCATGCACTCTTGTTGCCATGGAGACCAAACCTGGTTGCCAATGTTTATTTAAAGCTGGGCTAACCCCACAGGATGTGTAGCAGTCTGAAAATTAGGGGAATAAATGAGTGTTTGGAATGAAAACTATAGCGCCAACAACATCTTTTACCCTTTCTCAGACTTCAGTGGAGGTATAACACAGTCCAAGCTTCAGTTTCACTGAATTATTGGTGTACATTTTCTGTAGAGGAATGCCCAGAATTTTTCTGACTTTGACAAAGAAACTTCCCACATTCAAAGATTAAACCTTTTTAAAATGGTTAAAAAATATACACTTTCTCATAGTCATAACTGAGGCAGAGGCACTGAATCACAAAACGATAACACCAAAATAGCATCCTTCACAGAGATCTCAGTACCCTATGTACTTTTGCATAGTAATGAGGTATAATCATTCACCTATAACACCTATTATATTATTATTATTATTATACTAGGTGAGCATGATAGGTGCTTAGGTATTCATAAAAAAAATAAAAGTGAAGAATTTTATGTAGCTGTATCATCACTGCAAAAAAAGTCAAATATTGTTATGTTCACATTTTAGAACGAGCACACAGTGCATCTAGTAGGTTTTATGTGAACCAACGACAGGACTGACTGATAAATGAGAACTTCTCCATATCTCTGTTCTCACTATTACCTCTCAGTGTCCATCTCGCCTTGACCATGATGCACAAACACAGCTGCGAGCACCAATGACTTCCCTTCGTTCGATTAGTCTGTTTTTAATCACCATCACCATCACCATGGCAATAGTGACCTCACACCAGCCTGTTATCATTCATACCACAGCCAAGATGACCTCTCTGGCAGCTCTTTGTACAAATGGATGTTACCACACAACCTCATTAACCTCACTGAGGTAGTGGCCTTATTATGGCACAGAAACAGAACAACTTGACTGCTTGTTTCTAATAAACTCAATGATGTCATATAAACTGCATAAGATGAAACATGTACAGTATACTAAATTAAGTTCTAAATTAATGGATTATCAATAATTTTAATACATATAATACATTATGCATGGTTACAAATACAGCATGACTGCCCTTTAATTACGTAAAATTGTATTTCCTTCACAAGGGCTTATTACACCTTCTTTTCTGCAACTTTTTGTAAGCAGGCCAAGACTTTGTTTATGGGGTACAATCTGCAAGAACGCCAATCCACACAGGAGTAGAGCTAATGGGCTGTAACAAAGCTCAGACCCAGATTACTTCTCTAACCCGGTATGTTTGGTAAGAGAATTATATGGGGAAAAATCCATTTGTATTTCTGCCTCTTGTCAAGTTAGAAAGTGGAAATATTGGGATGGCATTCAATCTGGCATTGGATAAGCCCTGTAGGACAACTTGGACCCATAGCACAGGACATATCCTGCTGACACAGACAGACACACAGACACACAGACACACAGACACACAGACACACAGACACACACACACTTAATTAACCGACAGCTGGCTCTCCTGAGGCTGCACACATCATAATGTTCTCCTGATACGGCCAATAGAGCTGTATTGTACTACAGAACTATGTCTCCAATATCTCCATCTTGGCCAATAGGACTGCATGTTATTCTTTCACAGAAACAAAACTACTGAGAAGAAAAAATGAATAATAATAGTACTCATGACATCATTACATCTGTAACCTATGTTATTCTTACTAAATATAATTCTAGGTAGAGTCCTTTCACAGTTCATTGTTAGAAAGAGATACAAGCACACCAGATTTTGTCCCATGATCATGAATTCAGTTACTATGTAGACTCTTGAAATTACATTCCAAAAAGTGGTCAGTTAGTTGTAAAAAAATACATGTTATTATACTATGATATCAGCAACTTGATATTAGAATTAGATATCAGGTTTCTAATGAATATTCTAATATTTCTAATAGATAGATAATAAGACAATTAGCACAGCCATAAATAAGGCAAATAAAGATGGGAAAAACAATGCTCAGCCTTGAGTATCTCCATATGTTTATATACAAGGTGTATCTAATTTTTAAATATGCGTTTAACCCATGTTATACCATCAATGTAATGTCCCACAGTGGCAGCACTCTCCATGTTTCTCCCTGTGTCTGGGCGGGTTTCCACTGGCCCGTCTCAATCAAAACTGTAGCTGAGTTATAATAAACACATTTTAAAGAGTTAATGAAAAGTATGCCAAACAGGACCAACATGGGCATGCTTAGCTAAACAAAGCTAGCACACAGCAGTTTCCTGTCTATCAATGTGCAATGATCGTTTTGATGTGAAAAAACATTGTTTGCTTGTTTTGCCTGCAGGAAGCATCTAACAGCCAAACTTGAATGAAATTAAAAAAATATATATACAAGGAAGAATTACTAACTACTTTTCAAATGTTGGAATATTAAATTGTGACTTTAAGTGACATTTAAATTAAAAAAACTAAACTCAAAAACTGAAAGGAACATTCGAAAATATTCTTATTTGTGGCACTCATCATAATTGAAAATATAAGAAAACCTGCCCTAACCATACCCCATAATGAGGCCTTAATCCAATAAAATTGGTGTAACAAACAAAGAAATGCCTAAAAAAGGGAATATATGGCATGATATATGATTTGGATAAAGATTGCATGTGCCATCCTAGTCTTAACAAAATAATCTATAGAAAACGCAGATTAATTCCTCCACTGTGAACACGGAAAGCAAAGGTAAGTTGTGTGTGTGTACACAACAACATGGCACAGTCCCCTGATGCAAAGAGCCATTCAGGCACCTCCCATTACTTTCCAGGGTCTTTAAGAGATTTATATTACCCCATGAGAGGCACTTTATCTGCTGACACTCCCATGTGGTTTAAGAGAAGCATTTGAGTTTTACTGATTTATAACAGTACATCCACTGGGGTAATCAGCATTAACCTCACCTATGTAAAAGAAAACTCTTTTACATAGACAGACTTTTGTGCACTTGTGGCTGAAAAAAATCTGATAACAAGAAAATTGTGTTTTAACATCACAGAAACCCTGAACATATTGTGTGAGCTTTAGCATATCTAATGTGGCATAATTCAATCTAATTTAGCATATTTAATGTAAAAAATATTGACATACCATGTCCACCTACCACCTATCGAATAATAATTCAAAATCTGCATGTCACAGATAATTATGAGATTTATAGTCTAATTTGTGTGTATGGATGGTTTAGTAAACTGCATGTTGTTTCCTTATTTATTGAGGTCTGATCAAGTGAGAAAGGAAAATCAACAAATTATATGGATGGTGACAAACTAGAAATATGGTTACGATGCATGTCAAAGCAAGTGTTGAATCACACTAACAAGGTCACAAGCTCTGTTTGTGAACATCAGCATTCTTTTGTCTTTAGTATAGGGGCCCTTCCCCCATGCATCTCATATAGTGCCTTCGTATTACCCCATATGCTTACATCAATGTAGGACATACAGTGGAACTTGGACCAGCAGGGTTTCTAAATAGCACAATCTTGTTGCATGATTATTTATTCAACAGAATTAAATAGGTGTGAATCTTAGCAGACAGACATCTGCCTAAAAAAACAGGCAATGGTCAGTGTCTCACATACTCAGAGCTGCTGATATAGTAGCCTTCCTCGACCAAAAAGTAATATTTCTGCATTTTTGTGGTTAATTTTATAGTATTTTTTTCTGATACTTAAACATCAACTGATACATTTAAAAGGCATATTTCTATTGGATTCACATAAAATTTGTGTGTATATTGTAAAAAGGGATACTCACAAAAAAGTAAATCGTCTAGGGACTGGAAATTCTAGCACAAGTAATCATGTGTGAATTACCAAAATCTAAAAAAAGGGTAGATCCCTGTAAAGAACCTGACCAAAACATAGGCCCAAAAAACCCTAAGGTGGCTCAGCAACAGCCAGACCCTGCCCATTGTGAACGATTAGGATGATAATGACTTGCTTGAACAGGATGAATCATGATTCAGTACAGCAGAAGTAGTTTCCTCACTCAAACCTGTCATCAGCTGAAACAGTTATCTATGTGTCAGGCTGTCACTCTCACGTTTGCATTACTCAGACTATGATTTTTATCAGGTTTTTGTCCTGTTTCTTCAATGAGCCATTCAGATCACCCTCGTCCCAGTCTACATGTTGGTCAAAAAGCTGAATAGGTGAGAAGAGGATCATGGGCCTCTAGTAAAAGGGTCATGAGCATAACACAGCATAAAGTCAACATACAGTTATTAGGCTGTTCACTTCTGTAATGGATGCATTATTCAAGAACAGCTGTAAAACAGGAACTTTTTGTATTATCAGCTGAAATGACAAATGATAACGCACTGACATGTTTCAGTGGTCTGTCACTAATACACTAAGAAATGGCACTCAGTGCCCTTAAAGGGTCACTTTCTAGATCTTCTGGCAGCATGTGGTCCCATGTCTCACCTCATACTGATCTGGTGATGCAGAGAAGACAAAGGTCTATGGATGTGACTGTGGGTTTTCTGTGTAAACCCCCAATGCTAATAAGGCATTGCTGGTGGTATCACATTTAAATGTTTCCCTTCAGTTAATCAGTTACTAAAGAGATCATCACTGTTATTTAGAACGTAAGAATGGAAGAAAATGTGCATGCAGAAGCCATTTGTTAAAGTCAGGAGCTTCTTTGGAGCACCTGAGCTGTAACTCTAGGCTAGGGACAGATTGAATTACAAGTGCACTTCAGTTACAAACACAACAGGGCTGTGCCTTGTGCATACACAAAAATATCACACTTCTATACCATAATAGTAGGACTAAAACTTAAGACACAAGTTAAGTTGTGGTCCTTTAAATACATTATCAAACATTATCACCACCAACTTCTAAGGACAGTCATGTTCTTCCCAAAAGAGCAGTCTCAGTGTTTTACTGCTGAGGTGAGAGAAAACAGATTGCACATACAGTGTAAGCACAGTTACTTAATTACTTCTCAATCTAGATTTAAGCCTTGTATGCAGACATACATTACAGCTAGAAATCCTCATCAAGGAACATCACAGATGTGTTCGATCTGATCCCTTTGAACAATGTATGCTAAAATAGAAACTATACTAAACATACAATTCGTTTCTATTAATTTCTAACGTAATATTATGGAAAGACAAGAAAATACATTAAAAAGATGCTGTACCAGTGAGGTGAACTCAACAATGTTTAACCCTATAACTGTTCATAAGGAGGGTCTACTACTGCTTGTCTTGAGATGTTATTCCTGGAATGTTCCAGAGTTGCAATGTATATCTTGTAAACAAAGAGTGCCACCAGGCTAAGTTAAAGGTAAGAAAAAGTTTGGAGAAATTTTGCTAACAGTTATAATACTGCAGAACATTCCAAACACAGTAACATCTTGACGGAAACAAGCAAATCACACCACCTCCCTACCTGAACAGTAGTGCACCTTTAAGATGGGGATTTAACAGTGTATTCATCAACTATAGAACATAATCACCAGATAGCAACACAACAATACACTTAAATTCCTGAAGTTAGGTTTATTTATTCCTAAAACAGTTATCCCTAAAACAAATAAGTTATTTGTGTCAAAATACAAGCATACTGATAACAGTACAACGAACAATCTCGAGGAGTGAGGTGTCAACAAATGGCAGGCTGCTGTTTGAAGTGTAAACTTCTTTCAGACCCAAAGAGATAATGAAGCGGGAGACTATTCATATTAACTGTTAGGCAGGCTTAGACTTAGATCATTAATGTAAGGAACACTAAAAAACTTCTCCAATTATTTGCTAGGAGCTAGAACCACTTCCAAGTTACTACTACTTTGATTTAGAGGAGGCAGATACTGCACAGTCTTGTTAAAAACCAAACAAGGCAGTAGCTTTAGGGGCAAGAGGAACTACAGTGTGACCTTCCCATGTTCAGGTGACATTGTGGCTTCTATCATGTGGTGTAGTTGTTGTAGATAGCCACCTGCAATTGCACAACTGTGACATTCCAAACACCGCAACTGTCACACTTAATAACTAAAATGTAAATTATAGCTACAATATGTAGGGTAAAGTAACCTAAACTTCAGTTCAGTTCATCAGATATTACACAGGAGTTGTTGATTTATTAAACAACATAAACGAAAAAGGTTACATGATTTCGTTAAGTGGTAATTCGGGATTAAGATCACATTGTACATGAAGTCTGCTTCATAATTGTTGTTTCGAAATAGTGTTACTGAAGTGCTTCATTAGTAAACCCGGTGGCAACCGTTGTATAAAAGCGTCGTGACGGGCCTCGTAGTGGCAACAATCATGGCAACACAGACTGAAGTTAGTATTCAGTTACGACGCTAACGTATAACGCCATGTGGTCAACCAGATAAAAATTATAAATGTTTTAGCAAACAGTTAACCAAAGGATATTAAGGTGCGAATGGAAATCAAACAACGAACCAATCGGTGCCCTTTATCTGCTCCCTTTAGCCCGTTAACCGACACCATTGGCGTAGCACAGCAGTGGCGAATCTCTGGAAATTTTAGCGTTAAAGCCGAGTATTTGATAAACGCACGGATTCTTGTTTAAATGTTTAAAAAGACTCGAGACAACCAAATTGGGTAACAACACAAACAGGTTCAATCCAACGACCAGAGAAATCTCCTGTGGTATGGTGTACATCTGTAACTAAACGATAAAAAACAGATGCAATACTTAACCATCATACGTACCTTCCCAATACAAAATGTGTTCTCGTGCTTTCCAGTCAATTTATCTTCGGATTGCCGAGGCCAAATAACGCCAAAATGTGGATTGAAGTTTACTGTCCGCCGCTGCTGACCACCTCTTCCTCTCCCGTCTTCCACTAGTGTATTTTCCGATGCACTCACTCCGGGGCGGAACTACACGCTGCGTCGCAGAGCGCGGAGGAGCCAATAAGAGGAGACGCTACAGGCGGAAGGAGCGCTGCAACCGAGACGTAAAAAAACAGGGCTCAAAAACGCGCACAACCATCACACGACCGCAACATGGACATTAAACGTATGATATTAAAGCTATCAGAGAATAGTTTACCCTGTAGACATCCTCTATACTGATCCGAGAAGCTGTTAAATGTTGTGTTCCTTCACTTATTAAGATGAGTTAAATATAACTATATAAATTAGCACGCAGTAATTATTTAAATATTAACTACAAAATGAAAAGAATTGGCTTGGTAATAGTTTATTTATGTACCAGCGAATTTATCTTGCATTGTTCCCGACATTTCCCTACTTCCCAGGCAGCTGCAGTACAGTAGAAGACTAATCATGAGTTTCAGGCTAAAGATTCCTTACTGATTTAAAGGATTTTGTGAGGACCTTTCTCCATGCAAACGATACATTTAGATTTGAATGGTTGTAATTGCTATGCAGGAGAGGATCGTTGCCATAGCTTGAAACCCATGAATATGGCATTTGGAAATGTAAGTGGATAAGGAGAAATTAAAAACTTATTCGTATGAAGAAAATAATGTACTACTGTACCTCCTGAAAAAGCAATAGATCAAAAGGTGATAAGAGACAAGTTAATATACTCCAAGTGCCACTGATACATCGACAGGGACAGAAAACCGGTAAACAAAATGAAGCTAGTGCCTACATTTGCAACACGAATTTACATGACATGTGGTTCAAACACAATTACAGAACATTGTTAAAAGAAAGAAAAAACATGAAATTACTGTGAGGCAGAAGACTTCACTCAGTTGTATTCAGAATATAAAGCATATAAAGCACTCTGCACCAAGAGACAGGACAATCTTAAAGCAGTAGCTCAGTCAAAGGCATTAAGGTTTGTAGTTACAAAACAACAACAGATGTCTGATCTACTGGTACAATTTTCACCCAAGCAAATATAGACTGAGGGAATTTTATCCTGATTTAAGATCAACTTCCTGTTTCCATATACATTTATTTGAAACCAGCTCTAGTAACAGATTCCATCATGCAGAACCTTTGAAAAATCAGAAATTGCTGATAAATTCAGTCTTTCACTCAAGCATGGGGTCCATGCTGAATCTAAAGAGCAGAGAAGATGCTGCTGCAAAGTGCCTGCTGAGTTGCCTGCTAGCGCCCTCATGTGGAGCTGTACAGGGATATCTGCTGCATCTTGCCTAACTGAATCAACAGCCGTTTAATGCGATGTTTGAGTTGGGGCAGACGGGCAAGTGGCTCTGGGGGCTCTAGTTCACCAGTGTAGTCCAGCCAGCTCTCCAGCACTGAGAAGGCCAAAGACACAATGTTATTAAGAAACAAAAAATACTGGTTAGAAAATGTCTGGTTTTGTAATATTATTAGGATGTTACGTGCCCTAGGACTGTGCAACAACAAGTAATATTAACTCTTGAGTGCTTAAAATGCTTGCACATAATGTTTAAAAGTTTAAATATTACAGCAGGTAAAAATGCAAAAATAATGCAGAATATCAGACCATTAACACTGGAACAAGTTCCATGGAAAAAAATGTGATCTTACCATCAAGTTCCCTTTCAATGAAGTCCATTCTATAAGAAACCTGATCTTGGACAGCATCAATATGATCAAGAAGGTTGAGTTGCCACTGTTGATGGTGATGGCTGTTATCCACTGCACACTTTTTCTCTTCTTTTAACTCTTCTTGAGAGCAGAGGTCACCAACCTACGCATAATCATATCAAACAGACATATCTCTTTATAAACAATCAATTGTACAAATATCTAACAAGTAGGTTAGTTATACATTAAATGCAACTGACAAAATTAAAACAAGGTAATTAAGACTGACAATTATTTTATGTTGGAGTATTCTTGCAGTACAACAGGTGATGCTTTTCTCACATGACTAATGTAATTTCAGACCCTGTATCATTCCTGTTTCAACTGCCACTATGGTAACAGCCAAGCTGGTGCACTCACAAACGAATTGCAAAAGAAGAAATATGCAGTCTTGCGAAATTGGAAAATATGTAATGTGTATTATTGCAATACATGATGGTAACCATAAAAATACCCCACATTTACTACTCGATGTTGAGATAATACTTTCATGACAATTTAAAACTAAATCAAACTATTGAACAGCTTAAAGTATGTCTCAAAATGTATGTCTCAGTGTGACTTTGGCTCAGACGCCTCATCTTGGCCTAAGCAATGCTTGGTGTTGAGTTGTAAGAGCTTCAACAATAGCCTCGTTTCCATATGGCCGGTACGGGACGGAACGGACCCCAAGTGTTTCCACTGCATAAAGCGATCAGTACTACCCCCTTTTAGGACTCCAAAGCAGAATAATGTGGAACCAACTAAACCTCCATATTATTGCTAAACTAAAATAATTGTATTTTTGTATAGGGGATAAGGGGAAATACATTTCATGCAATTCAATTTTTTCCCTTCTCAGTTTGGCATTTAAATGGCAGTGGTTCTCGCATTTTTTGCTATGGGTCAAAATGTCCAGAGCAGACGTGTGAGTTTAAGATATTAATTTAATTTTGAAGAAGGGGTTCCAGGTCAGTTACACTGCTATTATGGGGGTCCTTGACTGAAAAGTTTCAGGAAAATGTGCTAAAGTGGATGGACTTACAGCAATATTGTGGGTTTTCCCGACAGAATAAGTCACTTTTTTATTTAAACCCAGGATCAAGAGTGTAAAAAAAGTAAAGTGAGTGTGTCGAGATACAGGGTTGGTCGTGCAGATTTGAGTAACCCTGTTAACACCTTCAGAGCTGCAGGACAGGGATTTGATAAATTATGTTGTCAACTGAAAGACTAAAGTGTGTTCAAGCATGTACACCCGAACTATATCTATATCTGTATCTATATCCATCTATAGAGAGGACAGCAATTTCATCTGTGCTATATATTTTGTATGTATATGCACATGTGACAATAAAGAGGAATTAAATTGAATCTCTCTCTCTCTCTATATATATATATATATATATATATATATATATATATATATATATATATATATATATATATATATATATATATATATATATATATATTTTTTTTTTTTTTTTCATTCGTTTTGAAGTTCTTATCACCTTATTGCAAGTGGTCAGAGACTTGGGTTTGTCTGAGTGAGGCAGAAGACTTCCATAACATTGCTCTGACTCCAGCAGCTCTCCGGTACCCCTCAAATTGTTTTCTACTTCAGAAGCTTGTCTGGTTTCCACTACAAGTCTCTGCTCCACAGCGGGGTAGTAGGCTCTTGGTTTTTGGTAGCAGTGGTCACTGGTAATGTACGAGTCCTGAAAAGAGGGGAATGGGGAGGAGGAACAGGATGAAGATGAGGTGTGGGCTGTGGCAGCACGACTCAGCTTCTCCAAAGCATTGGACATGAGGATCTCTCCCCGGCTCAGGTCCTCATCTGGAGTCACTGGAGAGGGAGCCAGATCACTGCCTCGGCATGAATCGGAGTCTATGTGAAAACGAGCCCTCTCTGCCTGTTTCCAGGGCTGGCGCCACAGCTGTAGATCAGGGTGAGTGTTGTTCCTTCACAATCAAGAACAGTAACATTAGCTAAATTAAGAGTTCAAATATTCTTTCTTTAATGCGCGACAATAAAAAGGCAGTGATACTGACTGTAAGACACTCATTTTGAGTTGCAGTCCATTAAGGATCTCCACCACATGATGCACATCTCCCAGCAGTTGGTGAGTGCTAGTGATCTTTTTAGCATTCTGGTGAGAGTAGTTGTCTTCCAGGAATGAAAGGCCAAACATGTGACCATTGCTCAACCACTCACGTTCATACCAGTAACGCTGGCTTTGTCTCTGACCTAACAAAAGAAATCAAAGTAAATCTTTCATAATATATTGATACAGTTAAAAGTACTAAGCAATTTAGTAATTTATATGTAAAGTCTAAATAACTGACCAGCATTTATGGGTAGGAAATGGCCTCACCTGGTGGATCCCTGCAAATGTAGCAAGTATATCTGTCTGGGACATTATCTTCTAGTAAACCCATGCAGGTGCCATGCTGCCAGCACAGACACTCTTCGCACTAACACAAGAAAAGAGAATTACTTGGACACTGCTGGCTGACAACTCAGAATAATCGGGGGAAGTCAGCCACCCACCTGGATCATGAAGTCATTCTCTTCCTCCACTTCACAGATACAGCGTACAATCTCTTGGTCACTTGTATCCACAGCTCCCGAGTCAATGCTCAGGGGTGGGGTAGTGACATCCAAATCTCCGAAGTCATCATCAGTCCACCCACAGCTGTCAGTTGACCAGTCACTAAAACTATCCTCATCTATAATCAGGAAACAGTCAAAGGTTTATCCAAGATGTTTGTATCACTGAAACTAATTAATTTTGTAACTTTACAATTTAAAGCTAATGTGCTGATTATGTAAGCAAAGAAAAGCAAAGGATTCAATCCATCTATACCATTGAAAATAAATGTGGCTTTTATGGAATTAAACTAGGATCAAGATGGATTGAATCCAGCAGAAACAGAAAAATGAAGGTAAAAAGAGAAAATGAGCCATGACAACGACAAATGAGAGCACCCTCTGATACCCACCATCCTCCTGTATATGCTTTGAGAAGTTCATTCCAGACCTACAGGACCAGGCATCAGGGCTGTGAATGTGTGTGTGGGGGCTTTTGAGCAGCAAATTCAATTTGGCCTGACGACCCAATAAGTCAATAGTCTCCTCACTACCCGTGTAGTCTGGTAATAAAAAGGGAAGGGAAGTAAGCAGACGCATAAAATGTCAATTTTATAAAATGTTAAGTAAAGAAGATACTGGCAGAAACGGCAAAATAAACAATGGCAAAATATTAAATATACTATGGGATTCAAATGTATAGATTTATACAGTTATTGTTGAAAATGGATAAAACAACAGTTAAGTAGAAGTAAACTGTTTTGTGTGCAAATACAAACAAACTGGCACCAGTTCTGCCAAGTAATGAGTTTTATTGTATCAGCGTTGTTAAAAATATATTGTAGGGGGTACTGAAACAAAATAAAGGTTAAACGAATGGTGGTGAGTAAACATCTTGATGTGCCTAATGAATAGGCAGGAGTCAGCAGAAAGGTATGATATGTCCCCCACACAAAGTCACCAACACCAAGGAGTGAATGGAGCCCTTTGTGATCACAGCCAAGGCCACAGTGTCACAGTCAAGGCACATGCAGGCAACAGAGAGCAGCAGAGACAAACTAAAGAGGGCCTTCTTACCAGACATGGCCTTCTTTTTCTTCTTCCTCTTTTTCAGCTTAATTCTAAGAAAATCTTTCTGTTTGGGTTTGTCCCTAAATTTGTCTTTAATCGGGCCTGTGAATGGGCATACAGATGATCAGGATATTGTAATACAAATAATGTGGTTTTGTAATAGTACTGACCAATATCAAAGCCAGATTTGTCAACATCTTTGTCAAGCTGGAATCCATTTCTGTCCAGTTGGTTTTCCTTGCTCTTTTCCCTTAGCAGTGCTCTCTGGTGATGGACTTGGGTGTTGACTGAAGGTGGCGCAGATGTACGTCTGCCTCCCGACTTGGGACCAGTCACCATTCCAGCAGACTCTGGAAAAAAAGTGAAGAATACAACCTTAATGTGTGTACAAATTTTGACAAGCCCATTGCCCATTACTAAAGTAGTGATTTTGTACATGAAATTTAATCCTATCTTTTAAAGAAGAAATTAACAATGTATTGGTCTTCAACATATGTGCATCTAACAGTAAAGATTCTAGGGGAGCCATGCACCAAGTAAATTCATTGAGCACCCCATACCTTGCTGCTACCATTTGTTGTGCAGCCTACACTAAGCTTTTTATGTTAACACCTTTTTTATTCTCACTCCAGAAGAGAGGAACTCACGCATTGTGGCAGAGATGGTGCGCCTTCTTTTGGGGCCATCGAAGACAGATGTCTGTTTCTCAGCAGCTCTGGTGTGGACACTTCTGACTGAGCTACGCTCCAACTCTGGAAGCTGCTCTTCACCATGATAATATTTCATGTGATAGTGCAGAAGCTTGGCCTTTCGGAATGACTTTGTGCAGCCAGGAGTGCTGCACTTAAAAGGGTTGTGGTCAAGGTTGATCGACAGGACAGGAGGGGGTTGGTTTTTTATAACTCTATACACTGAAAAAAGATGATAAAAGAATCAAAGTAGGAATCTGCAGGGCTATTTTTGATTTCTTGCCTTATAAAATAAATTTAACTTACAAGGCTCTCTGCTGAATCTGTTGGGATTGTGGAAACCCTGCTTTCTGACTGCTAAAATGTACATCCATGTGTTAGTTTAATATATACTTGGTTCACTTTAATAAAATATCAGTCGTCACACTTACGTTTAACAGGTTGAGGAGGTGGTACATCTACAGGGTGCTGACTGGTCTCTGATTGGCTTGCAGGATTCTTTTCCACATCTACACTGGTTTGCGTGGTCGTCATAGTAATAGAGCCCTGCTCTGTTATTGCGGACATCTGATTAGAGTCTGTATATGGCTTTGAAAAGTCAGAGTATGGCTTTGTTCTTTGTTCAGTGTGTCCTTCATCATTTCTAATTTCTCCAGTGAAGTGACATATGTCGCTTTCCGTCTTAACTCCATTGGTCAGTCCTGTGTCTCTGTGCTTGTTATGGTCAGATACTTCATTTTGTTCATGGCAGGGTGAGGACTCCATTTCCCCATTTGTTTTCATCTCCTCTCTGTGATCTTCGTCCTCACTGCTGTCCTCCTCCTGATCTGAAGTGCTACGCCTGGTTTGCTTCATTTTTGGCCCTCCATTTTGGATAGACCTCCTGTCCCGGCGGTTTGGGGCCCTCCTTGCCATCCTGTCTGCAGACCTAGGCCTCCCAACCCCTCTCTGTGGTCACAGAAAGATAAATATTATGAAACAACAGACCCTTTAAAAGTTTGTAAACAATTCTAAATTCTCTAATAGAGAAATTATGATTCAAGATAGAATGACACATCAAGCAAGGTTTGGCAAATGATAACCACTCAGATACATTTACATGATATCAGATCCTGGTATAAAAACATTTATAATTGTATTTTACATTATTTGTTTATTTCATAGGAAATTATGCTAGACAATAAGCATTTCTGATGCTGAAAAAAAAGGTATTTTTTTATTAGGCATTATTACTTACAGAAATCTTGACGTCACAATAGTTTTTCATTTTACCTGCATTTATTATAACCACAAATTATATTTTCTGTGAAGCGCAAACACAATTTTACACTATAAAATTGCAACCATTTCCATCTTTTCTAAAAGAAAAAAAAAACAACAACAACAACAACTGACATTTCTACCCTGGAAATTCAAAATTGTTGCTTATTTTTTGTTACAAAGACTAATGCTAATTAACATTTACATTTCATCTACTTAATTTTACCGCAGTTGCCTTCATTCCAGATGACATAGTATTTTGAAGGGTCTGTACAGTATATCGTGTTACATTCTTCACTATGTGCCATCATTTATGATTATGACTTACTTCTTTAATAAAAGGTTTCACGTGTATTCCCTTTACTGTCTGGACTACGCCGTCGTAGAATTTCACTGTGTAGGAACCTTTCAAATAGACAAAAATAGAATTTATCACAATTTCAAAGCTTATTACTTTGTTATTCAGTTTTTAAACAAAAAACACATTAGGCTGAGGCTTCTCACCATGTTCCAATACCCACCATCTTTGTTGACAGATGTAACCTTGGCAGGATAGAAACGGCAATCGGACCAGCTAGCAAGAACCTTGTCATTTACATGAAATCCCTGGAAACAACATGTGGTGTTTGCTTAGACATGTCCTTAAAGTCACAATTTGTAAGTTTATTGTATTTAATTTATCAGTAGATGACTGATGTAAAACCTGCCCCCTAAAATCAGACCTCTCTGTGACTGTATCACAGCAGAAATCATACTGTGGGTTCTAAGACAAAACCTGTGATTCACTAATAAGCCTTGTTTCCACAGGGGCTGTACGGGTACAAATGTTTCCACTGCATAAAGCGATCTGTGCCATCCCCTTTTAGGGGTCCCAAGGGTGTCTAGCACAGTTTATACCTGGGACTAGACATGCCTCCATACAGTCATTGGAGGACCAGCAGCACGCCAGTAGAGGTGCATGCATGGCAAAACAAATAGTATTAACCTTGTAAGGATGGACATTTCTTGGATAAACAATCATCAATGACATGCCTCGGGATGTTACATGTTTGGGACCATCAAATCCCATCATCTCACACTGCACGGCCTACGTCACCTCATTGGGTGCGTCTTGCTAGACCTGTGTCACACCCAAAGTGGCCTGGGATAATTGTAATGGAAATGCTCCCTGGGTGGGGGCTCCTTAACAGGCCCACGCCAAGGTGGTCCCAAGAGAACTGTGCCAGGAGAAAAGAGGCTATAGTCTCCTCTGTCATTATTGGGGAACACTGATGAACAGTAAAAGCTATACCGACCGAAAGGACAAGATTGCGGATACAAGTGGCTGAAATGAGATTCCTCCGCAGAGTGGTTGGGCGCTCCCCACGGGGGAGCTCACACGGAGGAGCTCGGAGTAGAGCCCTCCTCCATGTCCAGAGGAAACAGCTGAGGTGGCTTGGGCATCTGTTCCAGATGCCTCCTGGACGCCTCCCTCAGGAGGCCCCGGGGAAGACCCAAGACACGCTGGAGGGTCTATGTCTGTGTCTGAGAACGCCTTGGAGTCCCCCCGGAGGAGCTGGAGGAAGTGGCCGGGGTGAAGGAAGTCTGGGAGTCCCTGCTTAGACTGTTGCCCTCGCAACCCAGCCCCGGATAAGCGGAAGAAAATGAATGGATGGGATCAAGCAACTTTTGCAGTCACAGAGACATGTGCGTGCTTATAGAACACACATTTTTTCTTGACTATGACATTTTTAGAAACCTTGGGTGTAGGAATTGCGATTAATTGATTAATTTGATTCACTGAACAGTGCCAATTGTTTTCATCCAAGTTTCATCTATATCCAATTCCCAGTACATAAGAAAAGGAACTACTTACAGGCATAGAAATGTCGTCATTCAGGCCCTGACGCCTTAGCTGGACCCTCTCTACAGGACGCAAATAAGGGCTAGTCCAGTCAAACCACTCATCATAACGATGGCTCCACTGGCGATAATGGATAAGCACTTTTTCATCTTCATAATCAATCTTTTCTATGTTTGCAGCATACCTATAAGAGGGAAACAAACATGTGAAAACGCAAACAACTCAATACAGGGTAAATACAGGATCAAGAAGTGTTATGCAAAGAAGACAAAAATGAAAATGATGAAGGACAAGCGAAAGAGGCCATGACTCACCAGTTTTTGAGGGTGTCTCTAGCCTCTAGTTGAGCCCCCACCTCAAAAGTTATGCCTCTTCTGTTAGGGGGTGTCTTATTCATACTGGCCACATCAGTATGATTACTGCTTCCTGTTTACACACACATACAAAGACACATATGGTGGTCAACATGACTGTTCACAATAAAAAGATTAAAGTTAAAAAATGCATAGTAAGAAATTACAGTGCTAGTTTTATATTTTGTTCAGCTATTAGGGGGGGAAAATCATTCAGTCATAACTTGAAAACATATGCCATTTCAGTTTAAATGACAAAAACTCAATCAAACATTTAGTTAATGTAGTCACTGTCCATTGACTAAAAGTAAGAAATCTACTAATAAAAAAGAATAACATGTCCAAGCGAAAGAACTAAGGACTTTTGTCAACTCTGTTTATATTTTCACTTTTTTTTTTTTTTCCACATCTGACCAATTTCTGAAATTCCCATTTTGAACATAATGGGTGAGCCATGCCTCAGATGGTGATGGAATGTGCAACCCATATGAAATAAAGAAACACAGCAGCGTATAGAGCAGTAACAATTTTAAATTGGCCAAGATTGGAAAGGTAAACAGAAGCTTTTGCTCGTGTTAACAGTACCATTAATCATTCTTCTCCATTAATGTATTATAAAAAAACAACACTAGACAAGCTGGATATTGATGAGTGTTAGGTAGTCTGAATTACAGCGCCTCCTTTGTCCGACTTTCAGAGCTCACGCAGCTCGGGGACAAATTACGCCACCGGCTGAGCCCGATCTTATTCTGTTAACATTATTTCTAAGACGCATGTTTAAGATGCTGCAGAAGCATCGACTTGTATTGCGAACATTCTTTGTCCTTAAGAAAATACACAATTCACGGATTTAATAGGATCTTGACTAACCCGGATATGCCGCTAGTCGGCCCACGTGTTCTTGGGACAGCTTATTCACATGCAGACACAATGGAAGACAATGGTAACTGCACCACTAAATTCCGTTTTGAAATTAATTAGGCAGAAGAGAAGTTAAAAAGACAAGAAAAACACTAATGAGCGAAAATCTGTATAAAAAACGATGTATCCGTCAAGGACATTTTTCAGGATTCCAGACAACGGGAATACTTTGGTGCAGATTTCTGCAACAATAAGGATGCAGTAAATGTGATCACGGACGTGTTGTTTACTGTAAAGTGAGCACGATAACGCGATATCATAGTATTGAAGCGGCCGATTTTTCGTAATTGCTCGAAATTTTCTTATAATAAATCATTCCTGTTCCCGTCTGTTCCGCATTTACTGTTATTAAGAAAAAGTTGCGCCTGTTACATATTATCGACATTGTGCATACATCTACACATCCGTAGTATGGTCTGTTATTTCCACAACCTCACACATTGTCCGGTGTTTTGTAACTCGTAGGCGTAGCGCGACATGAACTGCTCTGACGTAAGCCGCATACATGTTGATGATTGGTGTAGGAGTGTTCTTGTGGGCGGGCTGCCTGCAGTTTATTGGCTCGTACAGCTGTCACTCTCAAGGCTCAGTTCGCGGCCTCGCGGAGGGCCTAGTTCCTCAGACTTTTCCTACTGAGAACGCGGAGAACATGCGGCGTGGAAATAAAGAGAACAACTTCCAAGTCCGACATGTTAGATATTTCACAAATACTAGACCAGACCAAACGGTGAGCTCTGACAAATAACCGTATTTACACAAAATACGTCTACATACGATCACAGCCAAGCCTGAACTACTTCGTCACGTTTGTTTTCAACTCATAATGCCTACATGCGGCATCAAACGGCCCTAATTCATGACGTTGTTAAAATTCATAGTGTTAATGGCGAGGTGGAAGACTGCTCCCAATTCATACCTTGTCTCCAGTTGCTCTGTGTCGGGTTAAATCCAATATATGCAAGGTAATTCCCTTTAAAAACCCAGATGCCGCTTATGCCTGCGTCTGCTCCAGATCACGCAGTTGAATTTCTCCCCACTGTGGTCCACACACCGGCGCGGTTTGAGAGACTTACTCTGCGCATGCGCGCACCTCCAGCCAACGCAACATTAAACAATAAAAAATTCAAACGGCAATAATAAATGTATAGATTCTAGCATAATACATTATTATTAGAGTATGTAGACTATGGAGAAACCTAAACGTTGCATTATAAAACATAAGAAAAACCTTATTCGTGCAAAAACAAATAGCTGCTTGATTATTTTACGTGAACTTTTCAAAATAAACATGCAAAATGGTCAATATACTACGCAATGGGGTCTCTTGTGTAGACTATTTATTTTGAATATCACAAAGTTGCAGCAATATCACGGCGTCTCAAATAGATGTCGTCGTTCACCGTGAAGTCCTGGTAGTACGCGCGTTCCTCAATTTGTAATATGGAAAATACAAGTACACTAAAATAAAATATCACAAATGCAGAACGTTGTCGATGACTACATACATCATTTACTCTGTGCATTAGTGCAGTCGAGTTGTGTGTCGTAAATAAACTTTGAGTACTTGTCCTTAACAAACTAACAGAATAATTCATAGGTCAAAATACAACCAAAGATGCAATTAAACAAATCTTTATTTATGACCAGTCATCCAATATTTTAACAAGTTATGCACACATATTTGCACACATGACAAGTGGTTTGAATCAGTCCTAGGTTGAAAGATGGAAGTTTACAGCAGATAACAAAAAAAAAAAATAATAATAATAATAATTATTGCTTCTTAGGAAAATCCACTCTTTAACATTAAAATACACATTAAGAGGCAGTACTATTTACAAGCTCAACATATTTACATACACAAAGCCTGAGTTACAAGACATGTGAGGGATATACTCTTACCAGTGCTCCATTTGTGATCCACATATTTGATCTGTATGGAAAGGCAAAGTCGGGTTCTGGACACCTGAATCAAACAGTAAAAGGATGCAGCATTTAACTTGGAAACTCTGAGAATTGTTAAGACTCTCCAAGACTTGCTTCAGCGAATACAGGCATTTTCTTCAACATCTTTACATCTTCTTCAATTTGGCACTTTGAAATGTAGGCTCCAGTCATCATAACCGCTTTTTTTCTCTGCATAGTAAATAATGTATAAAAGGCCAGGCTATCAACAGGGCAACTGAAAACATCACAGGCAAGCAATTATTAAGACACCATTATTCTGACTCTTGTTCTTGTAATATTTCAATCTCTATACATATAAGAAATAATAAGAAAATTAATAACTTGCACACATAACACACTGAATAGTCAGCACTGCTGTTACACATTGTCTCTTATTGTCCTGTGTAAAGTTCAGAAGTAAATACTGTAAGACTGTTAAATTGATGCCCCAACCCATCAGTTGGAAGTGACAGAAAATTATTTATTTATTTATTTTTTTACGTGGAGCAATTGGAAAAAAATCACTTCTAGTATAAGTAATCTTTTTTATATACCCTGAAGACAATGTAATCCAGTTCAAAATGTAGTTGTGATTGAAAATGCTTTCCAGTGTGTTCTGAAGGACAGTGCTTACGTTATGTGTCATCACAGATTCAAACGTATCATTATGGATATCAGATGCAGGTACAGCAACAGCAGATTTAGTTTTTTTTTGTCTACACCACTCCTTCAATGAAGCTAGTGTCCAGATGAACAATGAGCATTCTCAGAAAAGCCATCTCTTTGCGTGTATTCTCGAAAATGATCCGAGGGTCGTCCGAATGGCATCGCAGACAGTTGGGGGCCATGACCATAGCCAAGTTGTTCACATCCATTTTAGTGACGGCAACATTTGTTGGCTGTGCAAAAACCTACACAGAACAAAGAAGAATCAATGTGAGTGTAGTGGTCTCTACATTTTACTCATTAACGAGAGAGCACAACTTGGGATCATAAAGGAACATAAAAACATTCAATCAAAAAAAAAAAAAAAAAAGACATGGGGTAACAATAACGGCAAACTCTGCAAATCCTTCCAGCAAAATGTCAATATGGATATGTTGTATCCATATGTTGTAAACACCCTTTTTAAATTGTTAATGGAGAAAAAATAACTAATTTACATATAAATACATAGAATTTAAAATTATAATTAAAAAAATCATAATACTTCGCATTGATTATATTAATTTATAGGCAGACAATTTGTTGTAATATGTGACTTTATAATTATTCTTTGCAATTAAGTTGCAATTACCAATGCAAAATAAAGGTTACCTGAAGGAAGTGGATAAAGTAACAGAGGACAAGCCTGTTGAGTTCAGGCAAAGACTGGACCACAGCAATGGCAGCTACTGGGTCGTCACAGTTACTGATGCACTGCTTGTAAAAGTCCATTGGGATGAGTGGCTCCTCCAGCTCACGATACCACAGCTTCATTAATGAGGCTAGGCCAGAGAAAAAAAAATCAATTATTACAGAACAGACAAAAACAATAAAAGGTGATAAAATGTATTCTACTCTCACCAGGTACATTAGGGTCAGAAAGATTCTCTGGAATCCTCCACTGATCCACCTGAAGCTTCAGTGCATTAACCTCATCAATGTCTCCTGGCACTCTGTTGATGACACAGATCAAGTCAGTTACTCACAGTAACCACTAGGGGGACCTATGCTCTCAGGTTTATCTCTTTAGGGGAGGTCATAACACACCCAGATGAATATTTGTACGTTACCTCATGGCTAAATGTACAAGCCTTTGTATTGATGCATGAGAGAATGTGAAAACAAAAACAATAATATACACTATTTGGAAAGTACCAAAGTTAGAAATGGTTATAAAAACACATGACTAAAATTTATGCAGTATATTTTGTAGTCCCAAGTAAATAGAAGACGTGTTCCAATATCCTTTGCTCTGTACTATACACAAGTTAGGAAACTAGAAAAACATGTATTCACTAAACCACACATGTATTTAGGTCCAATATCCATACAATAAGTAAGCAACATTATTATGCTCTCATTGTGAACATGTCCAGACTTGTCTCAGGTGTGAGCACCCAAGAGCTGTGAGACACAGACTACCAGTCTTCAGTCTTTTTGAGGGCTTTTAATGTTCAGTTGTATTACTGTATTGCTCATCCTTGTATGTTGAATTTGCTTAAATGTTAAGTGTAAGTTGTGTAAATGTAAAAGAATAATTATTATTTGGGTGGGGGGAAGGGGGTCTTACCTGAAGATGCCCTCTGTCTGAGCCCCGCCTAGCCCCAGCACATACTGGGAGAGTTGTACTTGCACCCATGGCAGTTTTCTGTCGGGGAACAGCTCACTCTGCCTCTCCATAACCTCTTCAAGGGAGCTGCCAAACAATGAGGGGGTGACTATGGCCCGTCTGCTGTGGTCGATCTCCTCTAAGGTGGGCTTCCGTAGACCCTGGAAGGGAAACACAGTGAGATTTAATGTGTTTTATAACCGTGACTATGAGACTAATAACATGTCTTTAAGAACACCTGGAATAGCTACTGACAAAATACCTACATCTGTAATGACGTCTTTTTCTCGATGCTGAAGTCTTCATGACTCATAGTATCATTACATGTTACCGACTTATAATTTAAAATGAAAACCCTTGATAAGGAAACAAGCCTACCTTTTTCCCACCCGTGATGGCCACTTTCTGAAGTTTCCGATGACAAAACTTGGCATAAGTGCTAATAGGCAGACCTGGGAAAAATACAAAATCTTTGTAAGACAAAGATGAAAATACAAACAATTACAAATTACTGAATTGTTATTTCAAAGGGATGCCTGGCATTTACCACTACTGAGAATTACACATATTGTTTGACAACTCTGCAAAAACACTTGAGTAAAGCTTTTAAGCAGGAGGCATTAGAGGACAGCCAAAACAATAAATGATTCACATTCTTCCACATAAATATGACAAGTAGTATGTTTTTTTCCCCCATGTTGAATGGCGCATTAGAGGCAGTGGGCTGTAATAGGAGAATCATGTTGACAGTGTTGTTCTAGCATATGGGGGGATTACACCGGACAGGACTAAACTGTCAGGCCTAGAGGAAGATTTATGCCTCTGAACAAAAGCCTGAGACAGGATACAGCCTACACATCCTCCCCTTTAGTGATTCATCAGCATGTGTAGACTTAAGAGGCTTCTGGAGAAATTAGTTGTCTGCTACTACCTGTACTTATCACCTGTATCTGACATCTCTATTATGCAAGTTCCAGCTGCTATTGTATTTTAAGCTTTTTTTAGGAAGGAAAAATAGTCACTTTATTTTGCAATATTTCTTACTAGGTAAAACATGAAATCACACTTTTAACATTAAAACTGTTAAAAGTGGAGTACCCAGTTTCATTTTTCTACATTGGCAATATTTTTAAAAGCAGAGCCTAAATTGTGACAAAGCTCTGCAAGAACCACATTTCTATAAGCTACTGATTTCTACAAAACTGCTCCGACTATCACCCTGACTGCAATCACTTCTAATTTCAAGACGATCTCTTAATGTTGAACAGACTTCTCCTGTGGCTCCCAGTGCAAATATGTTGTTATAGAGAGAATTTCCCATTAGCAGCCTAACAAAGCAGGACAGGTGGCAAGAGCTTAAGTTGACAGCAACCCATAAATGGATTCAAAGACTGTTCTCTTCAGTTTGAGTGGATGTTTATGGAAAAGAACTGTGATCATCTGACACCTTGTTTTTGAACGCCTTTATGACTCAAGGATGTCCCTAGTAATCACATGCAGTAATAACTAAAACTTTTATGAAACTGTGAGAAGTTTGTGCAAAGTAGCCTAGTGATCCTGAGTGAACACTTTTCCATTTTTTGACCTCTTAGTCAGTCTGGAATGTTTTGCCTTAAATCTGAGTCACTGTAGTACAATGTGTGCCATGTGTAGTGAGTTGCCTGGCTTTCCCTCTGGTGAACTCATAAACAAAGCAGCCGTGTGGGTTTTCCTAATGCAGGCACGTGCTGATGACTCCGCTTATGGTTCTTTGACACGAGTAAGAAGAAAGACCACTGATGTGAGTCACAGAGAAACTGGACCTTTGTGTCCACGGGCCTCTGAGATTCTCATCCTACTTGTTTTTCAGTCCACACTTCTGTGAAAGCTATTCATTGAATGTCCAAGTACAAACTGCATGCCTCAGACTTTTCCATCCTACTTTGGGAGGACAGTCAACAGGGAGCAATACATTTGAGCTTGTAATGGTTTGTACGGTAAGAGTAGAAAACCATCTTTGGGGCACCTAGGTCTACAAACTTCCTGCTCTGTCTAACAGATAACCTTGTACATGTACATTTGACTGAATCAATTATATTTGAGGCAAGTTTGCCAAAGCATAGGGTCTGAAAAGTCAGATTTACCTTCTTCCACATCATCTGTGCTCTGTTTCCTCTTCTTTCTGGACTTTGAGTTCTTCTTCAGCTTCAGATCCTGTTGATCCAGGATGAACTGAGTCACTACAAAACAAAAGGACAAAGTTATACTTCTGAAAGGAGGAATAGAAGCATATTAACCTGTGTGTGCAAAAGAGTTAGCCTTCTAATTTAAAACACTGCACGCAAAAGAAGTCAATTTGTATAAAGAAAAAAAAAAGACATGCTCAGACAATAATTGTTCTTATCCTTGTCCTTTAAATGTTGATACAATTTAATCCAACTGTGACAAAGTTCCACAAGCTCTTTTGTTAAATAGTCTTGAGCTACCCTATACAAAAAATATTGTGGTAGGAAATCAAAATCAGTCAAGTATTCAGGACATTTACCCATAAAATGGTTATTAGTATTAGTATAAAGCCTATCCACTTCTCTTAGTGTATGGTGTGTCACACTTGATTTTTAGTAAACACTCTTGGCCTTAGTTTGAAGAGATATAAAAGGTGACCCACCGTGTTGCTCAATGTGAGACTCACATTTCTTGTCGCTAGCGGGCTCCGTGTGTCTCTGGATGTAGCCCTCCAGGTAACAGCGGAACTTGGGGGACGGTGCAAAGAAGGCCAAGCTGACCGCCATCAGTTCCCAACCCGCTGCTAGACTCCTGGGGCTTGCATTCCCTGTGGTCTGCCTCACCAGCTGCACATACAGCTCGTCCCTTAGTCCAGGCAGGTCCCAGCACTTTGTGATGATCAGCAGGGCGCAGTGTCTTCGGTCCAGGCGGGATGGCCTGTCACCCATGAAGGCCTGGACCAGTTTGAACATTTCACAAGCTTCTTTACGGACAGTGCGGTTGCTGGTGACAAGCATGGGCTTTTTGATGGAGCCTCTGTTCCAGGAAAGCATGTTGGCGATGGACACACGTCTCCGAAACAGGCCTTGGGTATGCATATTGAGGTGCTTGCTGGCCCAGTCCTCCATGCCCATCTCTGGAGGGGGAGGTTGTCGCAAGGTGGCGTAGGCAAGCTGGTAGGACATCCCAACTCCTCTACCTCCATCAGAGTCTGCTCCCTCTCTCTCCTCTGTGCGGTGAGGGCCTAAGAAAGCAGTGTGTCCATCTACCATGCCTTTCTTATGACTGTCCAGTGAAATCGGAAGCTCTAGCGTTCCCGCCTACATAGAGAAAACATGACAATATTAGACTGGGTAATACAAACAAAGCTGATTATCACTTTGATAAGGTAAATGTATAGTAGTGGCACTAAGACCAATCCTACTGTGTTGAGCTCAACTCCAACTAACATACAAATACCCATTATAGAAAATACCCATTATAGAAATCCACATTAAATCACTTTGATTGTTTACTCTTCTGAATCCTAATGGCTCCTGTAGCCACAAAAACATTGTGGAACAGTAATTAACACTAGATACAAAATATCATAACATTTACTAGACCCTAGAATGACCTCAACAATAGCCTGCCTGCTATGCAAATCTATGGATCCCTTGCTCCAGACAAGATTTCACTGTGCTTCCTGCTGCGAACTTTATGGCTGTAAAGAGCATCTCAGTGCCTACAAAACCAGAAATCCAGTAACTGTGATAAGTCCGACAAATAGCCAGGAATAACATAAACCTGAGCCAAATTCTACACTCTTAATTTACTGAGGGAACATAAAAAGCATTGACATGTCTGTTCAATGAGGCCCTGATGTAATAAGGCGCAGATGAGTGCCAGACATGCTGGACGCAATATGGTTTCTCAATCAAATGGAGAGCCAATGTTTGGCTCTGCACTATTTACAATCAAACAGACCCTGTTTTTAAAAGCAGATATTTCAAGCCCTTTAGATTAGAGGAATCATGTCTAAATATGGAATTTTTTGTGATGAAATGAGATTTGTTCTATACAGTAGAATGTCCAAGTATGCACAACTACTCCTAATGTGCTTCTGTGATGTAACTGGGGGTCTGGGGAACATTCCTGCAGACTTAGGGGGCCTACTCCAGACTCTGCTGTTCTTGACCAACATGTGATGGCTACAGTAGAACCAATAATCTTGTGCAATCCTGCAGCTACATCAATCTGCCAATCCTGAGCCATATGGGACACAGTGGTCTTCCTTCCTGACCTACGGAAATGATGTCCTGAGACTCAAAGCTTTGGCATAAACCCCAGATGCCCAAGAGCTCCTCTGGCATAAGAGAGTACGGCACCTACAGTGTGGCACAGATGGATGGTGGTACGAGGATAACAGATAATGCTAGGACTGAAAATAACATATGACAATTTTTTTTTTTTGCACAGAATCTCCTAGCAGTGATACTTAGGGAAATGTTTACCGTAAAAAGCTGCAGCAAGGGTGTTATGCTACAAAGGAGATTAAAAGATTTGAAAGGTGTCAAGGATGGCAAGTTGGCGACATATGCGATTTTTACAACTTAAAAAGCGATAATGTCTGTTAAACACAAGGCTCAATTTAGAGCCAGACATAATGCTGTTTGTAACTTTGCAATAGCTAGAGATATCCAATTTCTCTTTTACTAAAACTCTCAAAGTGGTGGTAAAAAAAGAAAAAAAGGTTACCCCACTAGGTGTGCAAGACACTGTATGACTCAGTAATAATATTTCATAATACTAGCATAGGCCAGATAAATTACAAAAGGGAAATAGAAACATGTCTGAAGGTGTTGACTGTATTAACACTGGTGCTATTTACATTAGGTTTTATAATCAATCGATGGAGAGTTTCACAAAATAAACATCTTCTGCTTTCACAATTTATTAATTACATTTTAAATTGAGCACTTAGCAAACCAGACCACATTAAAATAAAGACAATCTTAAGAAGGAAATCTTGCATGCATTCCCTTTTTTTTAAACTTCTCTCTACCTTGTTTGGACAACAAGGTTATTTGTTTAGAGTACCAACACCCTTACCAGAAAGTAGTCAAATATTAATTAATCAAGTGTGCTATGTGTACAACTAGTAGATCTGTCTTTATCAGCTGTGTCTTGTAGAGTACAATTTTCTCTGCCAAATTAGGTTTACCTGAGAAGGTGGTCCTGGGGTCTCAGGGGAAGATAGACTGGCCTGGCTGGTCACACTCATCTCCAGTGTGTCCACTTTCTCATAGGTTCTCTTCTGTCTCCCGGACATCTCCAAAGGGCTCAGAGCAGAGTTTGCTCTGCCCAAAGATCTGCTTGCGGAAGTGAGATCCTCTCGTGATGAGGACCTTCCCGACCCCCCTGTTCCTCCTCCATACCACCGGAGGGAGTTAGCAGGGGAGCGTGTGCGCTGGACCACTCCTCTGTCCACCATGTCCTGGTTGTCCGGTCCAGCCCGCACCTCCCTCATGGTGTTGGAGCGGCTGACTACCTCCCTCATTTCTGCCATCAGCTTCTCATGGGTACATAGTTCACCAGTGCTGCCCACTGACCCGGGTCTGCCACCAGCACCTGCCCCAGGTCCAACTCTCCTGCGACTCTTCCTCCTCAGACTGGGGGAAGGCCCAGTTGAGTAACCCGAGTCCTGGTAGTTGGCTGTGGGCTGGGGTGTTGATGGAGGGAAGTCCTGAGAGGCCTGGCTACTCTGGCGGCTATGGCGAGCCTCCATGGCACGCTGCACTGTAGCCTCCAGAACTTTCCAGTTCTGTTTTTTGTCCAGTGTATTAGGGGCTTGCCCAGCCTCTCGTTCTCGCACCTGTCCTCTAGCCTGAGGATGGGGCTGGGGCAACATAGGATCATGTCTACAGGTAGGGGAAGGTGTACGGGTGGGTACGGGAGAGCTGGTTACAGGGCCTTGCTTTGGGTCGATATTGACCATGTGTTTGATGCACTCCAGTCCGGCTGGGCTATAGTCTGAGGAAGAGGGGTTCCTCCGGTGTCTGGACCCGGGAGTTGGATGTTGGAGGAACCTGGGTTTTTGTAGGCCATGAGTAGGTGTCAGACGGGACAAGTGCTGTCCATTGTACAGATGAGCCCCCTCTATCTCCATGTCCATGGGAGGTTCATCATAAATGGGACATTCAGTCACTGGTTCATCATAAATTGGGGTGGTGTAACTGTACTGAGGGGAAACGGGCCTAGGGGTGCTGGTCTGAGACCGGTGCAGCCTGGGACTAGGGTGACCACCATCTGCCGCCAAACAGAAGCTCCCATTGCTGGCTTTTCTCAGGTGATGGGCGCGACGTGCATCTATACCCATTTTGCCGGAGGGAGCCGTTTTATAGCCCTGTGCCGAGTGCCCCCCCTGCTTGCTGCTAGAGGGGTGCATGGTGAAGGTGTTGGGTCTGGCAGGACCACTGAGCTGCAGGAACTGCTGCTGCATGGCCTGACTTTGGCTCATGCTGTTCACTTTCACCAACATGGCTGCCTTAGAGCCAGGTACAGGCTGCCATCTCTGAGATCCATCTCTGAAAAATAAACAACAGAATAAATTGGTCCACAATGTGTTCAGAAAATACAGTTCTGTTGTGAAGCCCATTAAACCAATAGGCAAACAGAATCAGTATGTTTACATGCAGTGTTAACCGACATGGCCACAGGCCATTAAAACTGCCGTCCTTGTCCCAGTGCACAGGATGACGGGGATCTATTTATTGACATGCCCGGGTGACCATTCTTTCAAATGTCCGTATCCATGAAAAAATATGGTGGTCTTGAACATGTTTATCTTACAGAAATCAAGTTGACATACTTATTGCTCCAATTATAGAATTTCATTCTTTCTATTCTATTCTACAAATAACCAAGAATAATTTAGAAAAAGAAAAGTAACCAAGAAAAATTAGATGAGGAAAATATTAAAATTTGATCAATTTGACGAATTTAAGTTGAGTAACAGATTCTTTTGAAATAGTTTAACTGACCTCAAGCTCCATTTTTAGTCTGGCAGTCATGCCCTGCAACAGACACTAAGTGTGTGGGCAAAGCAAGGGCCTAAAAATACCAGCAAAATAAGACTTTACAATGATAAAAATTTGTAACCCTGTAGTCAAAGTGAGTCATTCTGAGTGACCTCTATCCAAAAGTGACAATAATAGGATATGACAAATACAAAGCGATCAGTGTATATGATAGCTGAGCAGTATTCAAAACTTTAGCCATTGAAGATTATTCACGAAGGTTCAAAAGGTTAATTCATCCTACTTTGGTGACAAATTTCAAACCTTACAGGCCAATGCTAATCCTAGCGACACAAAACAATCTGCAATCAATTTGGTCACACTGCCTGCTCTGCAGCCCTGGACTTGGCTGCCACCTCATAATCCGCACAAATAATCAGAACAAAAACGTGCCACTTCGGATGAACAAATGTGTCGCGTGAGAGAGCACGTTCACGTGTTTGCTCAGAAACACAGTTGGTAGCTGGCCAGATTAGGACAGTCCATGTGATGTGCCACAGTACTGTCTGGGTCAACTTTTTTTCTTGGAATACATTCAAATGCCACATGGTTATTTCTGTCTAATTTTGTTCCTCTCTATGACAAGCAATACTCAAAACAAGTAAGCAAGTAGTGTTGTAACATTGTTATGAACTACTGTAAGGGATATATTAGATCAAGTAACTCCACAATTAAACTTTCTGAATAAAAAAGGTCAAACAGACAAGTAATGGGGCCAAAGCAGGCTTACCTTCCATGCACTCCTAACATTCAGTAGTGTGACAAATTGGATCGCAATTGATTGCCTTCTGTTCTTGTTAAATCCAAATGTAAACACACTTCAGTGTGGCTAATGTTCAAAGGCTTCCCTTATCCAGGAACTACTAGTCAGTGGAGAGTTGCACGCAGTAACGGTAGGCAGGAAAAGGACGCAGAGTGGTGGGAGGTAGAGAGGCAGGGGGAGGGAGAGAAAACAGACGAGCCCCTCCTCTCCACACGTCTCAAGAACAATGGTCCACAACAATTCCCCTGGGGTCTACGAGCTAACGGCTGACTTCCTTAAAATGCTGCTGGTTTAAACTCAGCTTCTGTTTGGACCTGGTTTTACCTCTGGCCAATGGACAATAACTTTTAAAACTTTACTAACAGTCAAGGTTGGTTTCGTGGTTTTAAAGCACAGCACTATATACTAGATAATCTTATACATGGAATGTATTTCATAATACATGTAGAATTGCCACAATTCTACCACCATCACCACCACCACCACCACCACTACCACCACCACCACCGCCTCCATGTATCCTCCAAAGCCCCCCCTGATTTTCACAACCTTTGCCTTGCAACAGCACCAGCACCGTCCAATCAGCTTTACTACAACAAATAAAGAGACAGACAGCCGCGTGTGAAGACAGGGGCCTCTGATAAGTTTGGGATGCACTGCTGTTTAGTTGTTACAAGCTGGTGTGATTAAACAAGGCTGTGTGGCTGACAGCTGTAGATGTGAGAAACCACTGTCTGTGGTGTATGCTTTGTCACTTCAACAGGATGGGATCTGGAAGCGATGCGTCCACCACCACAGGCCCCTGCTAACAGTTTAACACTGGTCCGTTATGATGATGCAGGGAAGGTGAAGGTGTTTTTTCAGCCATGGGACAAGAGAGCCGGACCCACAAGTCAAAGCACAATAATTATGTTCCTCTTGATGTTTGTCAAGTAAATTAACGGGTGGTACACATGATCTTGTTATAACATTCTATGATACAGATCGTTTTTTTCATGGTGTGTCAAGTATGGTTACTAACCCTCGAAAAACTAAAGTGAGTACCACTTCCTGTCTAGGATGATCCTACTAAAGGTCTAGGACAAAACTTCCCATACAATAGACAAACAGGAAATGCCTATTGAAAGATTCACACAGGATGGACCAATCGACTCAATATTTTAGATTTTTCATATCATTAAAAGGTCATAAATTTGCCAAAAGTCCAAAATAGAAGTAAGACTGTTAAAGAAATTGGTACATTTTTATATATAGAAGATGATAATAGTATGTGTTTTGGACAGTTTTGACCAGAAGATGCCACAGTTCTACAGGAAGTGTGAGAGAGGGGAGTTATACAGCCGAGGTCGAGGAGAGGGGGGGTGTGAGTGTAAATGAGCCCGGGTGGGGATTAGTCGTGGGAGAGTGCAGCGAGAGAAAGAGTGTGGAGCCCCGCATTCCACTCATTCAGGGGCCTCAGTCTGAGCAGTGGAGGAGCCTCACACAATGCATGGCTGTGCTATCGTCACGGCGACGCCTCCTTCAAACGGCAGCAGCAGGGGGTGGACAGATGAGTGTAAAGGCCATATACAACCTTTAGAGTCGGTCATGCAAACACATTCTTACGCAACACTCACCAGACCTATGCACTATAATCTCAATGAGAAAGTAGTTTACAAAAGGTGTGTTAGCAGCAGCCTACTCAGCAGGTGTTTACTGATGTTAGCATAAGGTGGGGATAGAATAATCTCTTGTTCTAGAAAGAATATACATCACAAAACATGAAACTAGCTTGGGTCACAAACCACGTCAGGTAATAATTTCCATTTAAGACATGGAGCCAAAGCACAATTCAAAAATGTATTAGTTTCTGGAATGTGCGCTAATGCACTGACAAACTCAGTCTTTCAGAGCCTAGGGCAAGCATGTGAGCACTTCAGACGATGGAGAAACTAGAAAATAAAGTTAGAGGCCTCTTTAGAAACTGCAAAGTTAATCAGATTGCCCTCTGGGGCAGCAAATTGACTTAAGGTCAGCACATTTCAATCAGTCCAGCAACTCTCATGTCCCACACTGAACACACAGTTCTATAGGTAAGACCTGTCTGCCAGTATGGTCTGGTTGTCTCAATCAGCCGCTAAATATACTGTAGGGAAGCTCCTGTCAGCAGATGCTCTGTCTCTACTTTCTTTCCTGCCTGAAATAAGTGCATAGGAAAAGCATCAGCTGGGCCACTTTGGTAGATATGGTTATGGACGTTCGTAAATAAACCCACTGGGAATGACAGCCTTACAAAAACAGTGGTTATTATTAACACGGCTGGACAGGAAAAGGATATGAGGTCTTCTGCTCTGAAAACACCTCCCACCAAAGACCATTGAGGTTTGCCGTGTGTTACTTCTAACGGAAGGAAATGGAGACAACAAAGACAATTCAATGAAGACAGTCTATTTATCACCAAATGTATAAACAAAAAAACAAAATGCCTGTAACCTAAAGCTTACTGTGTTTTAAATTCATAACAGAGAGTAGGCCTATCACGATAAAAATGTTTGAAGGATGATATATTGCTGAAGAAAATATGCCGTTATGCCACCGACTTGACGTTAAAGCAGGATTTCCCCCAAAAAACTGTTATATGTACAGCATTGTTGAACAAACATAAGCTAAAATGCAAACATGAAACACTTCATAAGTCATTTAAATGATTTATTCAAGCATCTACAGCTCAAATCGTAATGTAATACAAAAAATAACAAAAAGTTAAAAGTAGCCAAAAATAATTGTTCCATCTATCATGTATTGAATGATAAGTCGATAAAGTAATTATCAGGCCTACACATGAGATGATGCCCTAACCCAAAATGTTGAATAGATACACTACTGATACTGAAACACCACAGTTCCTTGAAACAGCTGTTGGGAGTGGTGTATAAAATTGTTGCTGAAGCATAAAATTGAGGGAATAGTTGGCAGCCTCAGAGACACCTTGAGGACCAGCTGCCCTGGGACAGCTGAAGCAGTCCGAGCCAGCATGTCTCCTCTGTGCGTGTCTGAGTGGCTCCTGCACTCTATCCCTGGAACGCGCTGGGCTGGGCCCCAGGAGCAGCTACTAGAGTTGCAGTTCAAGTGACAGGACCAGGCTAAACCCTGCAGATTCCACAGAGATCAGCGGCAGGAATTCAAAAGAGGAACTCTGATCTTATTACAGCATGTTTCACATAATGCCTATTGAAATTACTGCAATAAGGGAACAAAATTGAACCATAACATTGAATTTGTGAGATTCCAATGCATATCCCATTTCTCTTTTTTCAATAATCAATGTGCCATTTTAGTGCTGCAATAGCTCTGCATTTCTCTGTATTATACCAATATACTTATTTACAATATGCTTGAATACCCACCCAACTAACAAGAACAGCAATTTTGTACCATATATTGAGAAGCTACGCATTTCGCATTTGCAAATGGTTACAAGAAAGCTAATAGTGCTGCAATTGCATGAAGAAGAGCAAGTATATAGCATATATTAATCTAATTAAAGAAACTGAAATCTAATGTTTTGGATTTTAATCTTCTAAAATAGTAATGGAAGGGATTGTATTCCAGATTGTATTATAAAATAAGATGAACATTAGGTATATATTCCAAGAATAACCTTCAATAAAGCAAAATAAACATGGTTAATTTTGGAACACTGTACTGTACTCTTAAGTGGATGGTGGTAAGGCTGTGGATACAAGACACCTGTTTGTTGGGTGAATCAGCTGAGTGAGCCAATAAAATGCTCTAGGCCTGTTCATGTGGTGATACTGGTTTTCATGAACATTGGACAAACTCCAAAGTCCCACGGCAGCAAAGCAAGACAGCCAGTGTCCAAACGATATCCAAACAAAAGACACACATAAAAGTGGGACTCTAATCTAGATCTGGAAAGGACCCAGAGCTTTGCCTCAGAAGACCCAGAAAGAAAAAAAAGACAGACCAAAGCACTCAGGCACATAACTAGAGGGAAACTAGGGGAAAATCTATTATAAAGCACCGTAAAAGTCCATATGAAAGCGGTTAAAAATGAGCTTACTACACTGGGTCTGAGGAGATAAAACCAGTCTTTCCATGGGTATCTAACTGGTGTGTACCAGACATCTTCAGAGCAACAACATAAAAGGTGTTGAGAGTGGACAATGTTTGAGTCAGTAAAATGTCAAAGCTTTAATGACACTGTAAGACTTGACTCATACATGTAAAGCTGCTTTCATAATTGCTTACATTTAAGTTGTGAAAATCCCTAAATATACATCCCTGAAAGACTGGAGCATTTTGTTTATCTATTTAAGTGAATCTTTGATCTTAATGCAAGCTACCCTGTCTCATTTTTAATGTGAAGAGGTAATTGTGTTAAAAGCAGTGGTGTAATAAAGTAAAAGTAGTAGAGTACTAACGTTTTAAAACTGATACTTTTTGCTTTTCTACATTTGAGAGAAGGCATCTATACTTTCTATTCCACTACATTTTTCAAGCACTGAAATGTAAAAGTATTTTTGATCATAGTTTGAGACCTGCTGAAAAGGCAGAGGGGTTTATTTTTAACATTTGAACAAAAATATACAAATAAAAACAGCTACAACAGAAAACTATCAATTGTTTCTGCTGAAAGAAATTCTGGCCAAATCTGTATCAAAAGCACTACACTTGAAGCTTTATAAGACCTCAAAGTATGCGTGAAATACTTTTACTTTTTACTCTTTAAGAACATTTCAAACTGGTACTGTAATACTTCTATTTAAGTAGGTATCTAAGTAAGTATTTAATTATGTGATACTTTTACTTGAGAAATTTTTATTCTGGTCTTTGTACTTTAATCAACAAAATTTAGTACACTGGTTAAAAGCATACGAGTTGATATAGCGTAAATCTCTTTAAAAGGGCTAAGTTTACACAGGCCAGCAATCAGAAAAGATGAGGTTTAAGTGTCTAATGTCAGCCTGACTGCACCACATGATTACAGGTCTCAATGAGAAGGCACACACACACGTCCAGTATCATTTGCTGTCCTTGCCAATTCAACAACATCCCTAGACTTCCTGCAGTAGAGAAAGGTCTTAGTTGACCCTAAAGGCACAACAAGGCTTAAGCGAAGCCTTTGTTCCTTTTAGTGGTGCACTGAGAAGACAAAAGAGAGTGGTGACCCTCATGTGAACCACCCCTGATTGCCCCGGGCTTGTTTTACACCAGGCCGATTGGAGAAGGGATAAGGTAGCAGCCATTTGTGCTCATGGCAAAGTAAAATATACAACAGAGAAATTACATGTCACTTTTCATTTGAATTTGGATATTGTCCTCTAAAAATGTTTTCAAACATTTTTTACTGCTAGGATTTATTTGACAAGATAAGCAGCCTGGGATTGGGGATGAAGAGCAGGAACTGACCTCACAACACTGCAGCTGGTAAAGAACCCCTCGGCTATGTAATGTAGCTGTAAAGCTGACTGTATTCTAAGCAAGTGGTTCTGAAACAGTGGTACATAGAATCATTCTGGTACTTTGTGAGGTCCTGTGGGTTTGTTTCATTTGTAGTTAATTTTATCAGTTTTTTTGTTCTCCTTTGGGTAAGTCCCTGGTTACAACTACTGTAGTGATGGTTGTTCTAACTTGGTTTAGCCCTAATTTAGACTTTGATTTGTCCATATATAGATGTTTGGATCTGGCAGTACTAAGAAAACCAAATCTTTTCTTTGAGAGTCAATTCCTACACTTTAAAAGAACTCCAAGATAAGCTACCAGAGTATTATCTAGTATTAAAGTTAGACAGCTGCACTATTAGGCTGCCACACTCCAGTCTTTAATTTTGTGCATGCTTTAAGAAAGGATGCACCAATCCGTCTTTTTCTCTTCTGATACGATGCCAATGCCAATACTTTGGCTTTTAGTATCTGCAGATATCTGATACTGACCAATACTAAGGCAGAGACTGAAAACAGAATTTATTTCCTTAAAACATAAACAACGGATGGTAAAATATTATCCAAATGTGCTCAATAACTGTTATTCATCATTTAAAGTAATTACAGGTCTGTAAAAATTGTTTATTATGAGATGTTTTGGGCCAACATTTGCCAGTAAATTGTCTTATTACACCAACTTATACACCAAAATGGGATATCTGCAGAACCAATACCTGATCCACCAAATCTTTCGATATCCAAGATACCAGTATCATATTGGTGCATTCCTAGTTTTAAGCAACATGTTTTGCCATGTGTTCCCGTCATCAAATTCCCTCCACACAAGAAATACACATTATGCTAGGTAAGTTGGGTACTTTCCTGATGAGCTACTCAAAGTCCCTGAAAATTCACAGGACATGTTACTCTGCCAATGAGTAACTGATTTTTGGCACAAGTGTGATCTCATGCCTTCATTTCCAACAAGCATGAGCACATATGACGAATTCAGGGGTCAAAGGCAGCTCTTAACTGTCCCAACAAAGAGCGATACAGAGGGTGTGTTGTGTGGAAACTCTTCTATCTGCATGAGCGCAGTTATTTATAGCTGGGAACAAAAGGAAAGCCTGTTGGGTGAGCTCCATGTAATAAAAAACAGCATTGTTTGTTTTGAAAAAGGTCAGAAGTTAGTGACTTCTCAGCTCTGTTTCCAAGTCAACACAAGTAAAAATGCTTACTGGAAAAATGATAGGGTTGGTTGAAACAAGTAAAGTGACAATGAAATGTGTGTACAAAAGAAGTACTTTATAGGCAATTAGTAAACCTCAAACAACCATTACTCTCCCAGCCCCAACTTCCAACTTCCACATCAACACTTGTGATGATAAATATAGTGCAAGTGAAGTGAAGCAAAGTGAAGACAAGTCTGCCCAGGGCTGTCACATTTTGAAGTGTAATATATTGCAACAGAAAATATAACAAACGATAATAGCAAAACTAATTTATAATCACTGATACAATACGTTTCCCAGCTTACATTTATTGAATGATAAGGCAATATAGTAATTATCTCGACAGGGTTATGTCCAGCACAGAGCAGTTTGTTTTCACTCGTTTTGAGCAGTCGCATTCCACCCTCACTGTGTGTATTCTGCGCTGGTTTCTAATTACCTCTAAGAGATGGTGGAGGCTGGTGAGCATGTGAGGGACCATATGGTTAAGTGGGATATCAAGCCCCTATGGCTGAAGAATACAGCTGGCTATTGTTTTCAACGCAGAGAAAGGGTTCTGGGAAAGGTTGAGTCACTGGGGTGAGGTGAGCCTCAGTGGGGAGCTGAACACCCACAGCACATAGCAGAGGTAACAGTACCAGCCACATGTACGGTCATTCAACAGCCATGTCTGACCAATTAGTTCCCCTTAAGACTTTGTGTGTCCCACAAGATTGAAAGGTCAGAGGACAAACCTAATGAAGAAAGAATCCCAGGTTCAGCTTAAAGAAACTGGAGAAGCAAAGTCACCACAGCAAAGGCTCCTCACATCACCAGAACCTCTACATGTTTATAGCCCCCTGGAATGTAGCAGTTCTGCTTGTTATTAACAACAGACAAAACTCTCTCTCACATGGCTCTTACGAACAGGCATTAAAGCTCTTTGCTGCGAGAGGCGTTGCATTCTGGGATGGCCTGGAGCCTGAATTTGTTTTAGGAAAATGAAATGAGCGTTGAATCGGAGGAGGCCACGGTGAGCACACAGAAGGACTTTAAGCTTCAGTGGACATGTGCCAGGGGAAACAGCAGTGGCACGTCTGGAATCTGACTTGGAGGGAAGAGACTGTAGTTTGGAGCAGACCGCAACCCCAAGCATATGATGGGATCACTGAATGACTTACTGTTAGAGGCTGTTTTGCACCAGAAGCAGCAGCTACAGGGCAAATGTTGTGCTCTCCATTTCAGATCAGCTTTTTCTCCTCATTTGGTAACCATTTACATAAGTGCTTAAGCATGACTCAAAGATGACAATATCGTAACATACAACAGAGGATATACAGATGAGACAGACATTTGAAATGCAGGAGCACCCTGCGATTGTTCTAATCGGGCACAAGTCAAACTCATTCAATGAAATCTCAACAAAACATTTGAAAGTTATTATGACTCATGGTGCCACATGCCGCGATACAACATTTCCACACTTTTCTATAGAGCATGTCACTGTGAGTGACACTGGACAAACCTCAGATACTACATTCAGTCTCTGCATAAACCTGTGTGAAAAGGCAAAAAGGTAACATTAGCTCATTTTCCCCATTGGCCCTTCCTCCTGCTACTTGTGTACCTCCATTGTGTCAATAAGTGGTTCTGTGATACAGTGAGAGCTGAGAGCCCGTCAGAGGCATTTAAGTGTAATATGTTCATTTATAGAATTTATTTAACACAAAACCCATGGAGGGAGACCTTACCTCTGTGTGTCTTTGCTGCTCTCTGTGTTGAGCTCCACACTGCTGCCGTCCCCTTGTGACCTGCTGTCTGCTGAAGGATCAAGTTCAGGATGAGTGGCTTCCTCGGTGGCGTCCTGACTTTTGGGTAGGGTGTCTATCTCCTCTGCTGACAGAGGATTGCTCCGGTCCTGGCTGCCCATGCTGCTGACGCTGCCTGTGGTCCCATGTTGGGCTCCCTGGAGGGCTCCTCCCGCTCTCTTGGCCTCCGTGCTGCGCTTCATGGCCTGGAGCTGCGACAGGGGCACAATGTCTGCCCCCTGAGGCCGGTGCCAGACGGTACGGCGACCAGTGGAGTTGTAATAGTAAAAGCGTCCACTGTTGGGGTCAAACAGCTCCCACCACTGGTTCCCATCGGCCTGGCGGACTGGTACTCCAGAAGGAGGCTCCCAGCCACACTCACCAGTGATTAGGTTCACATACATCCTTTCACGAGAGCGTGGCTCCAAGATCTCCACCCAATCAGAGCTGAAGAATGGATATACAAACAGAATTAATAACGGGCACAAAAAAATCCAGCTAAAGAAAGCAAGTCCATTTACCCAATATTTATGAACATGTAATCTACAACTTATGATCCATTCATAGTACCGTATTTTCCGGACTATAAGCCGCTACTTTTTTCTCACACTTTGAACCCTGCGGCTTATACACCGATGCGGCTCATATATGGACGGATTATTCGTCTATGAACACAGCGGATGCGCGCGCAGCTTGAGTGCAGAAAGCGCCGCTGTCTGTGCGGTGAACATGGGTTAGGGTTAGTTAGAACACTCGCTAGCGCTGTTGTCAGCACTAAAACAGTTTATCGCTGCGTGATAAAATAAGTTCTGCTGCTAAATGAACATTAGTGAGTGGGATACGTCTTAATGACCCGTATGTGTTAAATGCAGGTGAGGCGTAAATGACGAGACGAAACGTCTCAAACTTCAGTAGCGGGACATCCACTCATACATGATCGATACAACTAACCCCGACCCCCGGAGAGCCTGAAATCTGCTGAAATCCTACAAGACACTGACCTGATCCCAGACAGGACAGCGGCTCTTTCTGCTCGAGACATGCGCAGTAGAGCGCCAGAGCGACTCTCGCGCGTGACGAACTGACTCAATGCAAAAAGACGACAAAAGCTTTAGAGGCAATACAAGCAGATGCTCGGAACTTGAAAACTTCTTGAAGACGTGGACACCTGCGGCTTATAGACAGGTGCGGCCTATATATGTACAAAAATAAAATTCTTTGAAAATTTAGTTGATGCGGCTTATATTCAGGTGCGCTCAATAGTCCGGAAAATACGGTAAATATAAGAAAAAAATACATTATTTGATAGCAGGAATAAACAGTAGAAAAATAACAATAGCTTTTATGGGTACCTTATGTAAGCACAGTCCCATTGGTAATAATGCTATAATAATCCTTTATCTTAACAGAAATGCACATTGCTAATTTTAACATGTTTACATTATAATCTAAACACAGAGGGCTTCAATAATGTCCTAATGCAAGGCGACATGCAGTTAGCAACTCACACAGTTTGACAAATAAAGAGGTTTAAATCTCTGCCCTTTCCCATATGGCTACAGTGTCAATATTTATGTCCCCTATGAGCTGCCATCTGTAGAAAGGCTCTGTTAGCAGTGATATCATCTTGGTTAAATATGAAATGCTGGTGGGTAAGTGTCCCAGAATATGAGGACAGGTGGACTGTCACAGTGGGACAACAGGCCTGGAGTCAGCAGAGCATGGACAGAAGCATACGGTGTTGTCAGAGCAGCCAGTGCAAACAGTACTGAGCCCTAACTACAGAGTGGCAACAGCCGATTCAGCACTCTACCCTCAGCAACAAGAGGGAGTCCACCAGTGGGCCAGAGAAACAGGGGCCAAGATGAAAGGTTTGAAGACATAAAAAGAAAAATAATCACGTCTTGGCCATGTGAATAGAGAAGATCCAAACAGAACGCAAATGCTTATAAGACGTTACAGGTGTTAAGACTGAATTCTAAAATATTATTATGTATAGAAAATTGCAGGCTTATGGGGTTCTTTTAGATGACAAATAAATCATACTTGTTGAGCTAGTTGAGTGTAGATTTGCTCAAGATTATGACAAAATATCAGCTTTTAATTAAATATATTTTCCATTTTACACTTATTAGTATTCATGTGCTAGGAGTTAGTTATGGCCAACCTGCAAGACAATCAAAAGGGTGTAAAGCCTTATTTGTATAAGTGCTAACTCTAAAATAGACCTAACTTTGGTGCCAGTCTGGTGCCCAGGTTACAGTGTCACACTATAAACAAGAGTTCAGAGGATTACGGTAAATAGCAGCTGCTGCCTGTTTAAACAAATAGGCAAAAGGTAAAATACTGGTGCTAGAAGATCAGACTTAAAAAAAAAAATTAAAAAAAAAAATAAATAAATAAAATAAAATAAAATAAAATAAAATAAAATAAAATAAAATAAAATAAAATAAAATAAAATAAAATAAAATAAAATAAAATAAAATAAAATAAAATAAAATTAAATTAAATTAAATTAAATTAAAAAGTGCCGCCATCTATGCCTATACCGTACTTGTTGCTGTGTGTATATGTTATGTTTTGTCATTATGTTTTATTGTCATGTTTCTAAGATGTTTAATATTCACTGTGGGCCTAGGGAGCGCTGCAATTTCAAATCCTGTGTGTGCAACCTGTACATAAGGCTTTTGACAATAAAGCTGACTTTGAACTACTGCCGAAACAGATAATATCTAAAACAGTGAACAGACAAAGATTAAAGCAAATTTAATCCAGCACCTTTCCACTGTATTATTTTTGTACAATAAAAGCCATAGGAGATGTTCACATAAGGACTAACCATGTGTCAGAGTGTTGTATGCTGGGAGGCCATCTGCTCTGATCCCTCACACCCAGTTCACTTGACTACATTTTATCCCACACCAAGAGAACGATAAGAGTTAGTACAGCTCTTTATCTTCCTCAGTCTTGACAAGTTTTATAATGTCTTGGTATTACAATGCAGCAACAGTATGCAAATATGGTTCTGCGCCAATATTAAATGTAACAGCTTACTACAGCAAAGTCCAAAACACATCGATTAACACAAGAACACAAATAACAGCAAGAATAATACAGAAGACCTCTGTACTACTTTGTCAAAGCCATAATAATATTAAGAACTATCCCAGCTGTGAATTATCCATCAAGCAAATTTGAAGTAAACCCGGAGCCTTCAAAATGTATTGATAAGAAGCAGGGCCATGTCATAAGATGTCTCCCGGAGTGATTAGATTTGCAACACTTGAAGGGCGTGAAGCTTTGCAAAGAAAGCCGCATTGTAGGCTGAGGCCAAACAGTCAGTACCACCCTGCACATACCAGCGCCTTTATCCTTTTAGCTTTCAGAGAGGAGGCATTCCTGCATTTAGAAATGGATCAGTGTTGCTTGTATTCCTTATCATTAAGATATAGCAAGCTATATAGCCAGCATATAGCCAGCATATAGCCAGCATATAGCCAGCATATAGCCAGCATATAGCCAGTAATGCACCGTTTCTACGCGCAACAACCAAGCTTCTTTAGACTCAAAAGAAGGCATTGTGTTTTTCAGCCAAATTCCTCCATAGTGATGACACCAAGGAAACCCATTTTAACCGAGCGCGACTGGCAATACTGAACAGCCCGACAGGAAGGTGGGTTTTGAGGGTCAGCTGCAAAGGCCATGGCTGGTGGGCTTGGGTGGATGAGGTGCTCTGATTGCGTAAGAACTCATCCCTCTAGGCAAATAAACAACCTTTAGAGCAGAGAGTTGGCCTGCTGGGCTGTGTTGACACAACCAGATAGGCAGGAAGAAGACTGGTGAGCATTGGGCATTCGTAGAACATCACTTTTTTGCTGTACTGAAACATGAAAGAATTTCATGAGATAAGCATATATACATTAAAACTGTGTGCAAAGTAGAAAAATAATACGCTTGCATGTCCTGTTAAAAAGTATACTTTAGAGCCAACCTATATACTATGCAATACTGAGAATGTATGCAGAATCTTATAGTCCAAGATATGAATTTAAGACAGAACTCTTTAGTGGACAGTTGTGGTGCTATAGACACCTCTGTCAAGTCTGCCTCACAAATGTTCATAAATGGTTTGGAATGTCGACTGCAGTGCCTTGGCAAAGTTTCATATTTTGTATTGATCTAAAATGAACTTATTTACTCACATTGTGCAAGTACAGACTTGTTTTGTAGATGGCAAAGCTCAAGAAACAAAGTTGAATTTGACACTACTGTACAGAGAAGCGCTTTGTTCCCTTTTGGGGTTAAGAATTCGATTGGGTCAGCGTTAATATAGTGTGACTGGAAATAAAGCTTGACAAATTATCAAGAAAAAATGTCAGCAAGAAAGTCCTATACAATCCAAAGTGCAGTCATGTGACTTCTAAATGTACCTGATAAGAATAAATGCTTCACCACTCAACAACATTTTACAGTTGGCCCCAAAAATAACTGTCAAGTGAGAACCGTTTCCCTGAGTGATGGAAACAACAGAATATAGCTCATGGAATCTGCTCCATTGTTTCAACCCAAAGCCAAATTGTAAATGGCACTTTTCCCGGCAACGGGTAAACACAGGTCTGTACAATGGATTCAGTGGAAATAGTGCAACATACGGACTTGTGTCACTGTGCACCTTGGGGATCGCAAACTGATACCAGAGAGGCAGAGGATTTCATTGCAAAGATAAACTAATAGAGAAAACAAGATTGTGATCTGTGTAGAGTAGATCTGTACGTAAACCAGAGGACTAGAGTGAGATAATAGTAATGGCTGCATGCTTGGTTGGTGTTGGGGCATTTCTTTTATTTGCCATTTCCACTGAATGGTGCAGTACTAGTGCAGCTGTGAAATTGTATCTGTATTTTTATTGTAAAAAGTAGACTCCCACAATCTAAAACAAGAGATTTTGGATCTGGATTAAAAAAAAATAATAATAACATCAAAGACTGTATAAAGAAGTGTGATGTCACCTCTTGCACTTGCTAGCCTAGACAAGCTTCATTTGGCTGGAGCTAGTTATATGGGTGAATTTGGAGGAGCCAACCGCGATAGCAACAAAGCCAATTGGGATTTTGTACCAAAATTACTACGCAACACTGCTTAATCCTACGCTTATCACAGACTAAGAAAATAAAACTGAATGAAGTACAGAGAAATGGGCGTGTACTGGTGGCGGTGAAAGTAGAGGTTGCTCAGCAATATAGTTTTCTTCAACAAAAAGCTAAAAAGCACCACCATCATAACTTGAACCCAGGTGAGAGTGAAGCCAAACTCTGAGAACCAGCTGCGGTGCCCTTTTCCACTGCCTTCTTTTGTATGGTAACCTCTAACCTTCTTCAACAACAGCCTATTCTGAGCTGCTCCCCGCAACTGTCCCTTGTGGTGTACATTCTCACAGAGCCTGCCATTCATCTGTGAAACCTTAGTGCACTGTTCACAGGCAGGGCAACAAGTGCCAGCCCTGAGCCGCCCTAACCGCTGGATATACGAAGCAGCCATTTTCTAGCAGTCATAAAGCACTGAAAACTGATGGCTCCAGCAGGTTCAAAACTATTCAAATAGACCAACAGAGAAATCAAATGTAACAAGAGCATACAAGCTGCAGCCTGTATCTCACAATAGGCCAAGGCAAACTGTTGTTTGATTATGTGTTAATGTCGTCCATACCCCTTACTTGCTAGGAAACAGTTTTATCTAAATATAACACCATAGCAGTGAAGAGCCAGTAGCTGTGACTAAGGGGGATCGTGACATTAAAGCAAGCAATCTGCTTAATGAAATGAAAAAGGCAGCTGACCTGACAACTATTCACAGCCAAATAAGTAAGTCATTCTTGTGACCGTGTTTATTATTTTAACAATTAACCCATCACATCCTTTCACATATGTGTAAATAATAGAGACCTCAAAATGAATCTGAGCATTCTGGAGTGAAACTCTCCCAGGATACTGTCGTTTCCATTGAATGTTGGCCTGCATCTGAGTCCAGCACACTCCAACAGGTTCGTGAACAATCCTATGCACATGTTGAGATGACAGAAAAAGCACTGCACCTGTCCCATACGCATTCTTTTGGCTCTTTTGTTTAACACCTCCCGTTCCTGTCTTGTCACCAGGGTCAGAGGTCAGTCCAACGCACAATTGGTCCCCGTGTGTGTCGACAGTCAATTTAACTATAAACTAATGTGTGTGAGTGTAGAGCATTGGTTCCCAAGTAGTTTAGTTAACTTTTTTTTGTTTTGTTTTTAACTTCTAGCACAGCCCCAGAGACTATGGTTTTCTTTTATATCAAACTTGATGTCATATCATTCTTAAGGATGTAGAATGTACTACAAATAACTTTACTTTAAATACTATTCAAGTTAACATCTGGTAAAAGCCCAGGTTGGGAAACACTCTTGGTGCCCACTGTAGAGCCTGCTGTGTCTGTTACAGAGTAATGGACTTACTCAAAGTTAATTTAGGGGTTAACAACTTATATTGTTGCTTCACGTTAGTTGCGATGGGTTTAAGAATAGGTTTCAGAATAAATATAGACAGGGAATAATCATGCCCAACTAGCATGTTATTTATATTTTATGACAATGAGAAGTTTTTATTATATTATTTACATCAATGCAAATGCATGATGTAAATGATGTACATGGCTCTCCATGTAATACATGCGCCTCTCACAGCAGCAATATGCAAAGCTGTTTAGTTTAGCATCAAGATTAATGTTATCAAAAGACTTTGTAAAAGTACATTTAAAACGTCTATACAACCATAACTAATATTAACGTTTTCTCTTAGCTGCAGTTGTGCATTCCTCACTCATCATATTCCGACATGGGCACACCAGTTCAGGAGTCGTCTTTCATGACTAGAGTTGTCAGGTATGAGAGAGTTTGACACATGCGAGTTCACCCAGAGACAGCGAGGGAAAGCAAGGGTGCCAAACAGTCATCAGAGAAGGGACCGACAGCCGGGCCACAGACACATAAAAGAGAGCGGTCCGTGGAAAGAAGAATAAGGCAGACCTACAACGTGCACTTCTGAGCTGCGAAGTCACCGGATCCAGTTTCAGAAAGGACGGATGACACGTCAACAAGCTGTCGATACTGGATGTGGTGATGCTCATCTGTAGAATGGCTGTTCTTAGCTCACGGACTATTGTATCCTACAGAGTGAGATATAGTGTTAGTACAGTCCTTAAATTAAACTGTGGTCTTCACGGTTGCCCCACATTCCAATAAACAATTCCAAGAGCAACAGTCAAACAATTACATGTTCTCTTAAGTGGGACAAAAAAACAGCTGTGTGTGATCGTCCCACGTTTTAGATTCAAGAGCCAAACATGCAGCAAAATATATGCAAAAATCACCATATTTAAATTAGTATATAAGAGGAATGTATATGAGCTGTGTGAAGTCTCTTTCTCAGAAAGTTAGAATTGGTTACCTAGCTCAAGGAATTCCATATGCATTACAATGCCTGTGAAATGCAGCCTTCTCTTTGTTCATGTGTTTCCATACTACAATACAAACTATTGTTAGAGCAACAGGCAGACTTGATTGAATGAGCACTCTCTTAACAAATCAGAGGACTTGTAGGGAAGGTTTTTGGACTTGTACATGAGGTCTGGGGTGACCTGCTTCAACAGCTGCTCTAATCCACAACTAGAGACAGTTTTCCTCTCTCTAACACTGGATTAAAGCAGATCTCACAAGCATGGCGGGGGCACCATCAGCACAGGCACCATTTCCCATGATGCTTCCCAAAGGGTAATTTGACATGGCTAGAGTGAAGTCTGTAAACTGCCAAAATGTTCAGCCTGAATGCAGCTCAGTGCCTACCTCAATAGTGCTTCAAGAAGAACATCATGCCCGTATTGAAAACAACTTCAAAGCTTCTTGCAGTATAATCCTCCTACAAATTATCCACAGAGGAAAGTGGCACTCCGTGATTCTTGTAAAAGGGGTATTGTCTCGTCTGGTGGCCTGGTCTACTCCCACAAAATGCTGGGAACTTCCGGCCTCTCTTCATTACTCTGCTCTGGTGAACAGTCATTATCTGTCACTGGTTGGCCAGACTAATAACTTGCCTTAAATAGAACACGAGTCCCTGCTCTTTCTCCCAAAACCTCCCTTTTTTCCTTACTTGAACAACATGGGGGGACTCTTCATGTCAGAGACGAGGGGAAACATGTGCTGCATGATCAGCGTGAGCACACAGGGTAAGTCTGCACCAGCTGTCAGCGAGTGAACAGTGGGGTCACTTGTCCAAATAACACATATAAATCAATATGACCTGCAGTAAGCAAGAGTGTAATTTATTAAATGAACAAATTACACCTCTCACCTCCTCAGTTACCTGTAAACATGCCGAGTGAAAATATGTCATCTTTGATTCTAACACAATTGGCCTTATCTTTAAAAAATAATTAAGACATTATCACTGCTCTAAACGGTCTTCACTAAATGATGTGAGCTGAAGCATTTTGGGTTTAATGACTGAATGGGCTGACAGGGCACCATCCCCCGGGTCCCTGCTGACATAACAAACTAGGGTGAGCCTAATCCCAGTCCAGAGTAACAGGGTTAGACGAGGGGGTCAGAGCCAGGCCAAGGAGGAGCCACACAGGAAAGAGCTGTCCTAAGACCACCACAACTTTCTTCACTAAAGCCAGAAGTTTTACAAAAGTTCTTATCAAAACAATTCACCAAAATTATTCTAAATCTAAAAAGGTGTTTAGCAGGCAGACAGCTACCAGGAGGAAGTGAAGGTACAGACGCCCAGCCCTCCAGGATTAGGGGGGGAAGGGCTTGTACAAGGGTAACAGTAGGTCTGGTCTGGGTGGCCCCATTAGGAAGGGGGAAATGGATTATAAAGGATTAAACTTTTGGAGATGAAAAACTGAAAAATAAAATCAATATAATGATGAATTTTGGAATGTTTTGTAATAATGCTGAATGACACTGTTTGATCAAATTCAATGCCTTACTATTATCATTACCAGAATTGGCAAATTGTGCAAGGTAAAGAAGTTAACAATGTGTGAAAGTGGATGAACAGTACCATTTTACCCTGTGAATTAGCTTTCATTTTACATTGGAGCTGAGTGGGCGGATTGGGCTTCAATTCAACCTACCAATGGAAGACACAGGCTTTGATTCCTAAACCAAATGAAGTTGTAATAAAACCATGAAGGGTACAGGTGGCTAATGTGGTAAAGGAAGTTTGTCTGAAATACGCTCACTGTCAGTGCGGTGAGCCACAAAAATGAACCAGATGAGAGATGAGTGCAAGACAGACACACTCTCACAGGTAAAGACATCACAAGACAAAGAAACAGTGAATAAATAATCTAAACCTTTGGGACATCACTCTATCTGTATTACTCCATATGGGCATATTGTAAATTTAATGTTAATGTAAGGATTATATAATACACCATAGAAAGTCAATATGGGAACACAAATTCAAAGTGGTACATTATTTAAAGTTTTGTTCAAGTGAACCAAGTAAGTATAACTTGTCACACTTATGCCTTCTCGATAATTTCTTTCCACTTTAAAAGTCCATACCACAACATTTAACAATAAAAAGATAAAGAGGCCAGATATGAGCAAAGCAATGTCCCATATAAACCAACTGGACGCTACTTTGACCAGCTGACTGTCTGTGTTAGTCTAAATTGTATGAACATTTGTTTGGCTTAACATCAAAATAAAGTTTTAATGCACACTGGATGGATTCTAAGCAAAGCTGAAACCACCAGAGCGATTATCCAGCCACTTTTCACCAGATTCAAATGGGAGTAACATATGTCTTCCTGTAGCTCGCTACTTTACTTTACCACAGTAAAGAGGATGTTTGATCAAGCACATTAACTTAACAAAGTTTGATTGGTAATTAAAATAACAATGTGGTCAGTTTAGTGACAAGGGAAACAAATGAATAATAGTAAAGAAACATAAAATGTGTCCAAAGTTCAGGGGACATCATACCTTGACTAACATGAGTAGCTTATAATACACGTGCCAGCAACATTGCGTTAACAATTTATCGAATTTATCTTTTAAGCGGCCACGAAAACTTGATCACTTTTGAGCGTTATTAAAAATACACTGAGTAAGCCAACAAGTTTGTGAAATCACAGGCTTTAGAGTCGGACAGTGTGGCGCACGCTAAACCCGGTGCTTTCAGTATCAGGCGGCGAGCAACTTGACTGAGTCCGACAGTCAAACTAACGAGTTTCTCCGTTAGTTTTGGATAGTTTAAATCGTCTGAAAGTTTCTTACCTTGTACCGGCCATTTCTTCACATTTTAAACAAGTCGTAAACAAGAAGAAAATAGATTTTTGTAGTCTTGAACAGGAAACTTGTCAGTGATCTCCGTGCAGACAGCGTTGTGAGGACAAAATCCAACGGCGGTGGATCCTATGGAGTCTCCGCCTCTGCCCTGAGTCATACCCGGGGTCACCGTCTGCACCTCCTACAGCCCCCGGGCCCCGGGCCCCGGCTGTGTGAAGCGCAGTCAAAACCCAAACAGGTTCTGAGTCACTACAGTTTGATTTGACTAGACTAGGTTAGATAATTCATATATAGGGTGATAGGTCTGAGTCATTAAATTACGCATTTAAAAAAAAAAAAAATAACAACTCAACAAATTGTTATGTAATATAGGCTAGATTTAAAAAAAAAAAAAAAAAAAAGTAAACTCTATTGTGTTCAGTTGTTTTTACCATACCACTTGTGGAGATTAATTTTAGTTTTTAACTAAGTGATAGCGGCACCTGCTGGAATACAAAGTAATTTCAGAAGTTCCAGAAAAGGTGGTCAACAGTTCTGTTTATTCACATTTATCTATGGAAATATTGGCTAAAAAAATCAAACACTAACAAAGGCGTAGAGCTAAAATTCACAGCAATAGTCTATGTTTTACATTGTTGTGCTGTTCCACTGGAACCTAATCTCAGTTATATATACATACATCTCTTCACAGTGAACCCTTAAGTGCTTTTCATGTGTAAATAATGAAAGAACCAACATATGAGTTGCAAGCAATGGAATCTCTCAAGCTACATTTGTCCATAATTTTCTCAACTCATAACACAATGAGGTCAGCCATTTCAGTAGGCTATTACAAAAGTATTGTAAACATCAATATTCATTGCACAACATACATTCAAATACATCCTGAACTGTACATCGAGATTTTCTTCAATGTTTTCACCTGGTAGCACCATGTATAGCAAGCTGAGCAACCTATAGAAGTGTCTACAGTGACAAAGAAAAGAAAAAAGGTTAGTAGCATTCACTGATGCAATGTTCGGGATATCTACCATTGTGCTAAATTGGTTTCTAGTTTAAGCATGATCATATGAAACTCACTATGAAGTTGGATAAAGGCCATCTACACCACACAGCTTAGGAGATGTTTAAACAGGACATTCATCTGTGTTAGAATTATATTACAAAAGTCTATGGCAAAACATCAGTCACAGCTGGTCATATGCAGTGTCTGTCTACATAGTATAAGTCACTGATACACTGTGTTGTCTATGATGTTTTGTAGCAGCAGGGTTGAATATCATTTTATACAGTTTCTCTTGATGAAGACGAAAGCTATGTAAAGCAGATATAGAATCATCTATCTACAAGCAGTACAGTGAAACTGAATGCATTGTGCACACCAGACAGTCCCAACCCAATTACACTTATGGCGGCAAAGGTTCTGACAGCTGACAGAACAAAACATTAAAATACGTTGTATGTGTCCCAATACACTGTTGTCAAATGGTGGGTCTTCTTGTTCTTTCAGTTCTATTATCACCTTTCTCTTAGGATAGGGTTTTAAAAATCAATAGATAAAACCCAGAGAAGTGAAAAAGTTCATGGTCCATCATGGATGATCATCATCTACGTGGTCAAGGTCCTTGGGATTCTCTTGTACTCATGTTCTTCTCCCTGAACAGCAGGAGGTCATCGTGGTAGGTGGTTGAATTTACAAGGAGTAGTTAACCAACCCATCCTTCCCAAATCTGCCCTCTGCACAACAAAAAGTACAAAGTGTTAAATACATTTATTGGAAACCATGACTCCAGATGTGGCATGTGCCTAATAAGGCTGTTACGAATAATAGGACAGTAACAGGACAGACATAAATTAACATCTGCATTGCAAGACTATTTTTAAGATGTGACAATGTCGAATGGAAAATTAAGATTTGCAATGCAGGTACTTACTTATAAGGCACAAAAGAAGAGAACTATAGTACTACAGAAAACAGGTGTGATAAACATAAATAAATAAACGTGGAAGTTAAGCTTGGCGGACTATAAAGGGACAGATGGGTTATGACCCACTCACAGCGATTTGGAGGAAGGCTTCTTCACTTTTGGCCTCTTTCGACGATGAACTGGCCTGAGGCATGCACAGCGAATACACACGCAGGGGAGACGCATGTGCATGGAGACACACACAGATATATACACATACAAAACACACAGACACACCCAATCCAGACACACAGCAGAGACAAGCAATTAGCCTTTGTTACAAAAAGAAGCAATGTGTTACAAAAAGGGGGCAGCAGACTTGAATTTTAGTCTCCAATGACTTCTGCAGGCCAAAGAGCTTTGATCACAAATGTAACACAATGTACATGACCCTTATTCCCTTTACCATTAAGGTGATTTAAAATGAACATGACTAAAGACACTCGGAAGGCTGAGACTTTTACAATTCATGACATGATGAATTCCGTCTGTGGGGATCATAAAGTAATCTGTCAAGTTAAAAGAAAAGTATACCTGTATTCACTGAAGTAGTTTCGCTCTTTGCCTCCTGAAATGAGGGGAGTTTTAAGTAAATACAGGCATTGTGCACTTTGTAAGCAATCAGCATTGTGCCTTTTAACCGTTTTATTTTATTTCAACCGTACCTTTTTCTGGATTGCATTGCTTATGTCCCTTGCAACCCCTCAACTCCATGAGCTGTTGATGCAATGAATTTAAAGTGTTGCGGTCTAGACTGCTGACACCGTTTATCAGCTACAAAAATAAGAAAGACAGAGTACATAAACAAAAGATGCAAAAACAATGGATTCTAGAACAAATACATTTTGTATGTTTCAATTTCTATTTCAAAAGTTGACAAAGCAAATACCTGGTAAGGGTCAGTGTTGATGTCAAAATACTCCAGGAAACCAGTGGCAAATTCACAGAAGAGGAAGTTGTGTGTATCATTGATGGTCCTCAGGCACCAGTAGGTGTTGTTATTGGCGCTGGTGCATGCACAGAATGGGCCCACTAAGAGAGAACAGGAAATGTGGAAACAAGAGATAAAAAACAAACACATCATGCTCCAGTATTTGGTTTTACTGCAGTGGAATTACTCTTGAATTCACTTGTTCTATGTGTGGTTTACTTACTTGTCCAGAAGGGGGCAGTCTGCCAGTGGTGATTGTCATGAGTGAAACATGTAAGCCCTGGCATGCTGCAGGTGTCATTATTCTGGAGGCGCTTAAGAAATTTACGTAGTTTCTTTCTGCGCTTTTGCTCCTTGGCCAGCCACTGTCCTTTCTGCTTTGATGATGGAATTCTGCATTAACCCAATAACACATTTAATCACAGGAAAAATTATTCTATTTTTTTATTTTTGTATTAATGTATAGAAAATTTACCCCAGAGGGTCAATATGTTCCGTATTTAGTTTGAAAATTTCTTTACTTTTAAAAAGATAACTGTAAAAGAAAAAAAATAGCATGATCAGTAGAATTTCAGATGATATATTTAAGCATGTTTATGTGGCTTACCTTGGAGTGTTACACTGACATTCCTCTGGTCGCACCTTTTTCAAATGACCTTTGACCTCACGCAGATTCTTGATTTTACTTTGTAAAGTTTCAATCTAATCAAAAGTGTGAACAAGTAATAGAACATATTATACATCCCTTAATTAAAGTATGCTTAACTTAACACATAGCACTTCAAATGTATATTTGTAATGACACTAAAAGTGAACTACTCGACTTTCAGTGTAACTAAAAAATAAAGTTACATAACTACAACAGGGCAAAGTGGGTACTACTTCTGTCTTGTTGACTGAAGGTTACACATTTAAAATCAAGCCAAGCTCTCTTTCCGAATTCACACAAAAGAAAACTGAAAAGACTACCTCATGTTCAATGTGCAGTTTATGGTCCTTCCAAGCTTGGAGGGATTTGTAGAGACCCCCATCACACTTGACTGTGTCATTCATCAGGATAGAACACCTGCAGGAATAATAGTGTTCAGTGTTTACACATCAACAATATAAGAGAATGGACCCGTGGATACAGTTTCCATAGGGTTAGGGTTAGCCCAGGGCTAGCACACACCTGTAGGTGACCTTTAGAGCAGTAGGGGGCGTTAGTTTGTTGCTAGTAGTAGGCTTGGCTGTGACTTCCATTCCACTGAATTCATCATTGTCCTCCTCGTACTGGAGTCTGTTTTTCTTATCTTTGACCCAGCTGCTGTTCTTGGTGCCCAGTGGCCGGTAGCCCTCTTCTAAATCCACAGCATACAGATCTCCATCCAGCTCAAAGGACACTGAGCGAGCCCAGCGCTTCCTCATCACTGTTTTAGTGGACTTCATCTCTACATAATTATAACAGATGCACATTTTAGTAAAATACACCCTATTTTACTATATACAACAATTTTATACAGTTTCAAAACCCCTGAACTATATTTAATTTGACCACTTGATGGCAGCAGAGGCACACCACTCTCATAGACTGAACTTAAGAGCAAATTTTCAGGCTTCAGATTAACGGCCTGTTTTGGTACCGCTTTGTGGGCTACTGCAAGGACATTTTAAAGTGAAGTACAAGTGTCATTGTGAACAAAATGAAATCTGTTATTAACTACTGAAGCATGTGAGTGACAGGATGAACTTACTCTTCTTGCTGAGAAGTCTCTTCCTCTTTAGGATGGATGTTTTTAATTGTAAGTCAGCACAATTACAGTTGGCAAAGTTAGACATTGGAGACAGCTTAGAGCCACCGCTGGCCATCAGAGCCTGCATACGTGGGGCATAGAGACTGGCCATGCCTTTGCACTTATACAGCCTCAGCTTACCAGTCGGGTCCTCCACACACTGCCACTTCTGGAAATGGACACACAAAAATAAAGAAGAAATGACAATGTACTTGAAAGAATATTACAATCTGATTTAAAAACTATATTTTGACTTATTCTTGCATGAGAATAGGTACTTTTCTATACCAGTCGATAGTCAGGATCAATATTGCATGCAATATATGTTCACATATAGGGTCTAAATATTTTAATAAGATGGTTCATATTTCATATTTTTCTCACACATTAGGCCACACACCACTAACCCTCATCCTGAAGGCCTAAATAATAGACTCTGAAGTCAAATGGAGCCCTCTCTAGCTCTGTGACAGCATATTAGTCTAAATAAACTATCAGCCAGAGACTAAATTGTGCCTCTGCGTGAACTATACTCCATGTTGTACCCTTGAAATATTAATCACCACCACATCTCTGCTTGTGCAAGTAAGAGAGGATGTTATGGCTTTACACTGATGGTTTTCCACCAGTTAATTAAAAGTAGATCCCTAGAACAAGTTTTCTGTCTTCATCTTGGCCTAATGGTTACCTGACCACCCAGAACCAAATGCTTTGATAAAACTTTACAGAGATGAAAGGATCTGGAGCCATATCCTGTCTCCCCAATTTTAGAGGGTGTCATTAACAGGCGGATTAACCAATAAGAGAGACGCACGGTCCGTTTGTGTCAAAAACAAACATCTGCTTACATAAAAATAACATAAAGGACTGAAAGCACCAAACTATTACTTGTCTCAGGTAAAAGAAGTTATATATTTTGTTCTGAATATTATGAGAATTTTGGAGTAGATGTCTTCCGCGTTTAAGAGACACTACAAATGAGCTACAAATTAACAGCTGTGGTTGGATCGTCTCAAGTTAGGATGGAGTCTATTGTCTCCCTCTATTGTCTGGTTCCAGTCTCTTCTGGATTCGGCAGAATGTAGAAGGGACTGACTGGTCAGGCAAGCCTAATGGTGCATTATGTCAAATATTGTTTTTTATTATTGAACCACCCTGATAAAATTTTGATTACTGCTTCACTTTGACGGACACATAACTTAAGGGCTACTCATGTACCAAGTAAAGACAGAGGGTGATACCTGTCCTGGTTGCTGGCAAGGCGTCTGGTACTCTGCCTTCTGGCACAAGTCCTTAACTCGCTGATATTTGGGCAAAAAGTTCTCCTCCTGGGCCATCTCCTTTCCATCAGCTCGTTTGTGTGGAGGCTTCCTGGGATTACAAGAACATTTGCTCAATTTTGGTGTCAAGACATTTGAGGCACTGACCACAAGACAGTGTCTTGAATGTGAATGTGTCTCTCTGAAGGTCAATCAATAAATATACCCTCTCTCCACAAGGAAAGAATCTCGCCAGGTTTTAGGCTTCTTGTTTACCTGGAACCTGGAAATAGTGAATAAAATGACTACAGTGCTTTTATTGGAAGGACATTTAAAAGGTTTTGCAAAAAATTCAATGTTTGCTCTACCTATTGACAGGCTTGTCTGTGTCTAGCAACTTAAGAATTGATTTTCCGTCCATTTCTGAAGGAATATCAACACCGGCCATGTCGAGCAGAGTTGGGGCTAGGTCAATGTTCAGCACTATGTGAGGGTTACTGCAGTAAAAGAGGATTAAAAAGTCAATTTGAAAAAATAAAAATGTCAAATGTTGCATTTCGTAAACTTACATAGCACCTTGCTCCACATTTGGGCCTCGTACATAGAAAGGTACTCGGATATCAAACTCATAAGGCATAGATTTGCCCTTAACAAGTCCAAACTGGCCGATATGATAGCCATGATCTGATGTGTATATAATGTAAGTATTGTCCAGTTCCCCAGTCTCCACCAGCATGTTATATACCTATGAGAAGAAAGGACAAATTAGCATTGCAAGAGTATAAAAGGTTATTTTATGTTTGCTCAAGTCTCATCTCTCCAGTGACAGCCTAACGAAAAAGGATTGAACAATTTACCAAGTGTGTCACTGAATACATTAGACAGTCCCAGTCAGAACAGGCACAGATCTCACAGGACTTGAGAGTGCTCTATTTGTCGGCGGTCGGCCTACCTTCTCTACACTGTCATCCACCGACAGCAGCGTCTGCATCCTCCTGCGCTGCAGCATGTTAGTGAACTGCATGTGCACCGGCTTCATGGGCCCCGTGTACCGCAGGATCCAGTGCTTGTCTGGGTTTGGTGCGTAGTTGTAGCTGGGTGTTCTAAAAAGATAAAAGACAGCATTTACCAAACAATCTAAGTTGATAACAGCATACATTACATTTCTAAGATTTAAAAAGTGCTTAGTCAAAATTATCATTCATACATAAATAACTAGAAAAGCACTCAGAGAGCGCAGACCTCCGCCAAGCCCCATTTAACGCAATGCTAACGAAATTTTCAAAGTGATCCAGAATCCAGGATTTCTTCTGGATCATCACCAAAATTTAATCATCTGTTGGATTTTCCTGAAAATTTCATCAAGATCCGTCCATAACTTTTTGAGTTATCTTGCTAACTAACAAACAAACAAACAAACAGACAGACTCAGGCGAAAACATAACCTCCTTGGCGGAGGTAAATATCACAAATCAATATCTGTCCTCTCTGTTTCCAATTACAGACATTAATAATGTTCAACTTAGATTTAATACCATTGTTCTCTGCTTGTGTAAACTATTTTTAATCTTGTCCCACCTCTTTCTATGCTATTCTGCAAGACTAAACAGGTCTTATAGAAAATGTGGGAAATGCAAAACATTGCAATCAATGGGTCTGTCCACAGTGAGAACACTTTGATCAATATTTAACTTCCAGCTATATGGAAGTTTAATTATTTAAGAATAAACAGGACACAGTATCTAATGGGATGTGGAGAGGGAATGTATTTAACGTTTAAAGTCGATCGATTTGACTTTTAAGGATTGCTAATGGCTCAAAGCCGTAACCATTCTGGCAACTCTAATGTCGTGTGGAGATACAATATGTCCTCAAGGTGCCAAGCAGCGACAGAAGTTTATCACCAATCCAGACCAACTTTTACAGCCTCTCTTCACATACAGTTGATAAGAGCAGTGAAATAGCCAGCCAAGGAGCTCCCACAAAACACTACCCAGGGGAGAGCAAATTTATGGAGAAAGAGCAATTAAAAGTTTGTACAAAAATGTTGAAGCAGGGTGTTCTGAATATTCAGAGTATAAATCTTGTGTGGCACAGGTTAATGATGCTGAGGGATTATATGAAGCAGAAGGAGGGAGTGGGAAGCTGGAAGAACATGGCAAAATTGCAGTCTCATTACTGGCCCGGGATCTGTCTCTGGAGGCCAATAGCAGGTCTGCCATTAGGCAGCAGCAGTTGACAGCCAATCAGGAGCATGGAGAGTTGGACAAAGAGTGGAACAGTGTGTGAATGCACACAGCCATAAATCACTGCCTTTGAATTAAATATACATCCGTCATGCCGCTGTTTGATCATCTTTGACCAAATAGTACAAATTAGCAGGTCATTATCCCAGTAACACTAATGTGACAACACAAGAGCCAAATAACTGGAGGGAAATATTGGCTGAGAGAGGAAGGACTCAGCTGCCAGAGGCTCACTGCAGGCACCAGAGATAAGATCGAGCTCAGATTATGGAATTTGTGTCATTCTGGGTCAAAGCAAAGACGAGTGCATGTGTGCAGAATTTATAAACACTAAGATAGGTATAACATAATGTATACCTCATATTTACCCCTTATAATGAACATGTTTAACTATTAATTATGTATTAATATTATTGCATATGTACAGTGCAATTACATGTGTTGGTAGGCGGTATGTGATGTACTTACATGTGCTGCGATGCATTGGGGAAGGCAGTGCTGTACTGTGGGGCTGAGTCTTCTGGTCCATGTGGGGCCACATGGCTTAGTACCATCATGACGGGACGGTGAGGGTACATCCTCTTGGACATGCGGAAATAGTTGATGCTGTCGTTGGTAATGACGTCTGTCAGGTAGTCCTGTACACAATACAGACCTGTCAAGATCTCAGTCTGGAGAAGAGCATCAAGGAGCAGGTGTCAAATCATCACGGTGGAGTGTCACATTATTAGCACTGTCAAAATAACAATCAGCTAACCACTACAGACTATACAAGACATATATTTGGCACACAGAGAAATAGATAATATAATTTAGTATAATTTAATATAATTTAATTTTGGCATGAATTTGTAGTTTCAAATTGGCTTTTATAAATCTATATATTCATAAAACAGCAGTTCACATTCACCCAATTTGTGACATGTGGAGGAACTGTAGGACATACAATACCATACTTACAATAAAAGCACTGCTAACTTTGGTAACTACTAACATTTCTAGGACATTGTTGCAATCATAAAATTGTTTTCTGCACTGTCCACAATATGGCAGAAGATTTAAAGTTCATCAGTTGAGTAGCAAATAGAGACCACTGCTATTTAATGTCAATTATTTCATATTCAGAGCTGTTTAAATGTTAATGTGATGATTATTTAATTACAGAACATTATAAAAAATAGCCCATAAAGATCTAGTAAATTTTGTCAACTTTTTTTTCTGTACACACCCTTGCATAGTCACTGCTGTGTTTCTCTCTCATTCCATTGCGGCAGAGGGTGTAGTTGTAGAAGCGTGAGTTTTTCACCAGTGCTACCCATTCCTTCCATCCCGGAGGTATATATGAGCCATTATATTCATTGAGATACTTTCCAAAAAAAGCTACGGATTAAAAGAAGGAAACATGTTAGGATTCATAAGTTCCAACATAGTCCAAGTCAGTCACTGTTTTCTCTCACCTGTCCTGTAGCCAGAGTTGTTGAGGTGCACAGCAAATGTATGTGGCTCATGGTGGGCCTGCCAGGATGGAGACGAGCAGTTCTCATTGTTGGTGTAAGTGTGGTGGTTGTGCACATACTTCCCCGTGAGGATGGAGGAGCGGGACGGGCAACACATGGGGGTGGTGGAAAAAGCATTTGTGAAGTGGGTGCCGCCCTTCTCCATAACGTGGCGTGTCTTGTTCATGGCTTGCATTGAGCCTAACAAAATAGAGAAAATGTTTGAATGCCCAAGGCGGTAACAAGGATAGAGAATTAACCAAAACATTTCAAATGCAGGCAAACATACGCCTGTGATAACATTTATGAATATATTGCTCAAGTAATATGTGCAACAGCTCTTGAGCACATGTTAAAGTAACTCTGGACTCCTCTGTACAGAAAACTTTTTTTCACACTGATGGTGATTGTTTGGGGAAACAGATGCTTGACCATAAAATCTTGCTTTTCAAAAGGAGTCTTCTCACTGGCAATCACAGCAGGACAAAGGTTGTCACAGAGGCCATTATACGGCCACTTCAGTCCAACACACCGCTAAAAGACTTAAGCGGGTAGGGAGATGGCCAAGGTTTGGCACCCACACAATAGGAGCCAGAGACTGCCCTCATTTTATGCCAGCAATGGAGGAGCTGGCAGGTTCGCACATGACTTGGAGAGGGCCAGTTGTTCTAGTGCCAGGAGGTAGCATTAGGCCAATTTTCCCTTGCAAATGTTAAAATGAAATGGTTAGAATGCCCTCATGATCTGAAAAGTTAGTGGGATTGTTGTTGTTTTTTATATAAAGACCTGTAAATAACATTTAAAAAAATATATAAAAAAAAAAAATCCACATCATCCATCATTAGTGACATAAAAAGAATGGTTAAAAAATTAAGACCATACCTAGTTCTATATCCTGGTCGTCTGTGAGGATGAGGATGATGTTGGGTCGGATATTTCGGAAATGGCGGTCTCTCTGTAACCGCGACCTGAGGCGATATCCTGACAGGTATCCAGAGCCTTCAGCTGCAGGCACAACTCCCACCAAAACAAGGCTCCCAATGAGGAGGAGAGGGGCCAAAAGCCCCCACACTGCCATGTCTGAGTCCAGCAGTCACCTCCTCTGCTCCACGCTCAGCAACTCACACTTAACCTGAGAGAGAAGCCACAGAAGAAGAGAATAAGTCCACGCTTTCACAGCAAACACACACAAAACAGCTTTGCAAAAAATAGCAGATGTAAGTCTTGCACTGCCATTACAGGTTGCTCTTCCATACAAATGCACCCATTTGGGCTGAGCTCAGCTCGTTAATCAATCATTAATGATGCATTAGAGTGGTGTCATTGGCTCTGTGTAATGATCTCTAGTGATGAGCACATGCTGCTAGGTTGGGGCTAATGGGCCTGGGCCGGGGGCCAGCTCAAGCCTCACCCCCCCTGAGAGGCTTAGAGAGAGGTGGGCTGGAGAGGTGGGGGTTGAGGTGAAGGACAGAGTAGAGAATAATAAAAAAAAATCAGGGTCATCAGGCATCTCGCTCATGCGAAAAGACAAGAAAACTCAGGTCTGCAACTACCTGTAAGTTCAGGCAGCACTAAGCAACCACGTCGCTGCTTAACAGAGCTTAAGATGCAGATGTGAAGAACAAGACTGACTCCTATGTAAGCCTAACAAACTAATGAACTAACAAGCTCAACACCTAAACAACTTGCTTTCTTCATCTATATGTGCAATTTTTAGCCATTTCCTCATTAAGACCTCTCACTGAGGTCAGGTCTACACTGACTATATACAGCACAGCCTCCCTAGAAACACTCCAACATAATTAAGACTTTGGCTGTAAACAAGTGGTGGAAACCCAAACTTTGTACTCAGCAATAACAACAACAGAAATTAAAGCTGAAATTAACAAACTAGATGTCTTCTCCTTTCTCGCTACAAGGATGAAACATGTTTTTTGACACATTTGTAACCATCAAATTAATAAATCTACAATAAAAGCAACAGAATACATTCTTCAGTAAAGGCCAGTGGCTTAGGAAAACTAGTATTCTGGGTTATTTTAATCATGACACATAATCAAAGAGCTATCACACCCCGGCGAGCAGAATCATCAACAGTTTACAAGCAGCAGCAGAAGTGTGCCCACAGAGATAGCCAAAGCAGAGGAGGGGGAAAATGTCTTTATTAGGAAGCTGACAGTGTGGCCTCACGGTTCACGAGACTATCCCCTCTGCTGACATTTCTCATTTAGACAATTACCGTGCAATACAAATCCATACCAGGAAAGAGAGAAACTTGACTCATCGTATCATTAAAGGCCCTGTAACCAATTTTTTAGCATATATTTAAAGGTGCACTGTGTATCTTTTCTAGTTGAGGTCCGTCACCTGGTTCTCTCTGTAAAGATATTGTCTGGAATGTTCCATTGTATGGCATTAGATTTATTTATCTGTGATAACAGGTGATGCCACAGGGCCCACTCACAGTAAGAATGCAAGTTTTTTGGTCAATAAAAACCCACGTTATTAAGTAAATGCAAGCTGGATACGTTTAATGCCATACCATACCAGGACATTTCAGACAAAACAACAACATCTCCATGGACAAAAGCAGGTTGTGGACAGTGCACCTTTAAGCAAAATGTCTTGCCCCAGTACAGATTATTATTGTATAAGCAGGTCTTAAGGTCAAAATAAGTCCACTGTGTACTGTCTGTATCTAATTATAAATAGTTATATTGTCCAAAAATCAGAAATGCTTTAGCATGTTGTTAGCTTTACCATCATGGCACTTCGCTCTGGTCTTTGAGACCTGTGAAAAGTGCTTATAAGCTCGCGGTGAATAATTAGGATGCTTGGAATGTTGTTTAAAATAAACTAGCTCTGCATTGATTTTTACTACTGGCCCATTTCAGATGTGGCGACAGAAGCCTTTTAGGAGAGTGGATTTCAGCCTAATTATATAAGGCATTTAGTTTGTGATGGATACAAACAATGATACCAGCTGCACAGAATTTGTAGTAAAGCCCAAATGTGCTCACATCAAATATAAACAAGCCATTTGTTTATGTGTATGGTTTAATTAAGCGGGTAATTCAGTTTCATATGGAACTAATTAGCTCAAAGTTTTTACATATTCAACTAATTAAGCAGATATTACAATCAGAGAATGTATAAAAGGATTTATAGTTACTGTTAACCACAACAAATACATTAAAGAGTTTAATGCTGCTTGTGCTTGTGTCTGCTATATCGTTATTAACAATGACACCCACAGATCGTGATGTTTATGTTTCATATAATTTGAACATTTTAAATTGTAATATTCATCTAAAACTTAATCTAAGACTTAATAAAAGAAACAAGTCTTCCGTGACTTCCGTGTTAGAAAACACAGCACCTCAGATGGAAACCTACAGATCATGTTAGCAGGCTGTGGATTTTCTTTTGTATCAAAATGACTATGTAATGCTGCCAAATGCTCTGCATACCACAGATTAAGAAAATAAAACTGGAGAACATAGTAGTACAGAGTAGTGGGCATATGCTGGTGGTGGCAAAATACCGTTTTGAAAATAAGTCAAAATGAAGTGAATTGCTCAAACATACACAAATCACTCCAAATACAACTTTAAGTAAGTAAATGGTGAGGGGAAACAACTATAACATGGTTTAAAGCTCGATTTTTCATAATAGATAGCTTTAAAATAAATAGGGCTCAAAACTGTTCAGATTTTGAATTCCAGTTATGAAATCATTCATTGCAATTTGCCAAGAATGATCACCATTTCATAATCAAAATAAAAAGGTTGCTATATAATTTATTAAAAAGGACAGAAAATAAAGCGTAAAAATCCATACATACATATTTATTAGCAAGAAGAACACATTTATGATAATATTTTGCAATATGTAAGTTCCGACTGTACTGTTTACCATTAAGCATGAAAATATATTCAAATTCAAAAGGCACTTGAAACTAAAGATGAATATTTAATATAAAGAAGAGATGCCAGAAAAGGCTTGAGAAGAACAGCTGTAAAAACATGTGAATGCTGTTGGCTCAAAAAGACCTATGAAGTATTAGTGATCTAAATAGACTTTACTTAAACGTGCTCTCATTAGGGTCTTTGCCTATCGCACACACACCTACGCATGTCCATCTGCCTCTGCCTCTGTAAACATACACAAACTGCACTGATGGTGAACACTATAGCAGCTGTGTTAGCTCTGCTCTCATGCTCTGTGGGCTTGTGACTATCTTCCCCCGGAGGAGCACATGATCCCTGACCCTCGGTGCTGCGGTTGTTTCGAATTGTCTTAGCTCCTTTTTCTCTGTCTCGCTTTCGTTCCTGCCGGGGGATTAAAACCAGACACAAGCTGCAAAGAACAAAAGTGCAAGAAGTGAGATATTTACTTAAAGGGCTGCGTGCAATGCCTTTCAGAATGCTCTGTGAATATGCAATTAAAGGTCTTGTATCCAATATTTTCCCATGTATTTGAGAAATATTTGTCTTTTTGCCCCTGTACAGATATATATATAAGCCCCTCTTAAGTCTGCTGTGAGCTGACTGTATCTAATTAGAAAGCTTTCTATTGTCCGATAATCAGGAAGTGTGTGTTAGCCTGCTAGTTGTTGTTAGCTTGTGAAAGAGTTGTGAAAAGTGCTTGTAAATTCTCACTGTGGTGAATAATTAGAATGCTTGGTAAGTGAAGAATACATTTGGAAAAGGCCTACTACAAACCATTTAAAATGAACTAGTTCTGTTTTTCACATTGTAAGACAGTAAAATAAGGTACAGCACCTTTAAACGTAGGTTTGCGGTGTTGTCTTTGATACTTGTTTATTTGCTCAGAATGCTGATGTGGTCAAAGCCTGTCCGCAACAAATAATGCAGTAGTTATTTATAGATCAGATTTACAAGAAAACCTTCAGCTCAATCTTCTGCACGCATCTATCAATAGCTTTGTATGTAAATAAAGGCTTATTGACATGCCATGGCCGTAGATATTTTCTGACATTAGTCCTGTGGGGCCGCCTTCTCTCCACAGATATTGAGGACTAATTGGATTTGGGGGCTTTTATCTGTTCTAACTGACACATACAGTTCTTTCTTCACACTTCCCTTCTGCTTTCATCCCCCTGTATTGTTTATCTCTCTGGGTGGCAGATGCTACATAAAAAGGCAGAGCTAAAAGGCACAGGAAACCGCAGCGTCCAAACACACACAAGCAATTAGACTTTCAATATAGAGGAAAAACACAGAGAAGAGGCAGTTAAAAAAAGAGGGGTTTCAGTCAGGCTATTCTCCATGTTGAAAACTTAGAAAGAGAGTGCTGAATATTATTCGAGTCCATTTTGCTAGATGGAATTATTGGGTACAATTCAAGTCTTTAAAGCAACACAGCCTACTGCTGCCACAATATTAACTTGATTATGATACTAAAGAAAACGCTAGATACTCAATACTTATCTTGATATCACAATTATAAAATTTACTTGTTTTTATACATCAGAATGTAATTGTCAGCACAAAATAATATCAATTTCTATTAACCTTGTGGTCTTATACTAGTTCAGATATAAACACTATTCTAGATCTAGAAACGTGTCAACTTTACCATTTGTTTTGTTTCCTTCAATACTGATAATTTTTCAAATAAGTATAGCATACCATTTTTCTTTCTTTTTTTTTTTTTTTTTGACAATCATGAGACGGTCTCGTGTGCTTTTTATCAAATGACAATGACTGGTAGACCTCATTCTCACCATCTCATCATCTCACCTCACATCTTCACCAAGTAAGCAGTAGTTTGCTTATAATGTCAACAACCCCTCACGTCTAAACAGTCGTGCATGTCAACAGTGTTCTTTTAAGTTATGCATGTAAAAGCTAACAGCGCCCTCTCTTTTGCACAAACATATATACATGAATAGAAGTAATTGTGAAGGCATTCACCTGCTCTCTGGTGTCCACAGTAAAGCCATTGAGTTTAATTAAGGCTTGAGTGGAGGAATCTGTTTATCTGTAATGTTATCACCACGAAGATGCATTCAAATACTGCACCTTATACTTAGTGGTTGGGCTTTAAATCTAAAAAACTGCCATGAAATATAGAAAAAACAAACTGCTTCTGTCATTCACAATAATGTTGCCTTCTCTAAAATATTAGCATTTACACTAAAAACATTAATACAGCAGAACAGCAGAATATTCTGTGATAGTTCAGTTTATTTAGCTGTTTTGTGGTGATTTATGTAAAAGTCTTTGTTGCTGTAGTTTAGTTTGCAAATGAGGTTTGTCTTAATGTGATTTGATATAAAAGGCTCCACTAATGGATGAAGGCAGTCAAACTATTTGTATATAGAAAGTTCATCACAATCAAAGAAATGAAAACAAAATTATTAATATCATTTTGTTTATTTAAATTTTTATTTATTTATAAATAACTGAATAAATAAATCAAAATTTAAATCACTAAGGATGACGTTACCTATCTTATATAACTACATCAATTTATGCTGTATAACTTCCTTTAAGTGACAAAATGGAGTTTTATTATAAAAGCCTGTTAACCCTGTATTAGACCACCACAAACAAATGATATGTGAGTCTTGTATTAGTTAAATCAATTTCAGTCTTCTCTAAAATATCAATGCTCATAACCATTTAAAATCATAGTCACAATAACTTTTATCAACCTTAGGAATACCCTCCCTCTCTGTTCTTATGCAAGTTGTGTAGTTTCAGTGTAGAGGGCTAGTTTCGCCATCTCAGCCTTTTCCACTAAGTGACAATGCTGATTCAGCTGAATAAGATAGAATGAAAGTGGAATTTTTGCCATTTAGACAGAAGCACAAGACAACATGAGTAAATATAACTCTCAGTAAAACTCATTAAAGGCTTGGGGCTGGTAAGGAAGAGCCAGGGTGAGGGCCAAAAGCATATGAGATCATACGGAATTGGGCTCAGAAACATGTTTGAACAGCCAGGATCATCTGAGGTGATCCTAATGCTGAATGATATCTGGAAGTCAGGCTGTGGAGAGAAGTTTTGCGGCTCCTCTGTCACTGGCTTGTAAAGAGGCTCTAAGAGACAGCAGCCATGCATCACCTGATAAAAACTTAATGCCTGTCATGTTTTATTGATAAGGCTGAATTATAAATGGTGTGACAAGAGACCGGGCAATGTCACTGTATGATCCGAAGAGATGAAAGATATGTTACACTGGTCAGCAACATACAAGTGTCCTTCAACACTTAGGAGATAGGAGTGAGAGGAGTGCTTGATAAATCTTCCACTTCGCTAATGTACTTTTCCCCTATAAATAAAACACCACAGGCTTTACCACAGTCTGATTCATCCAATCTGCAGCCCCCTGAGAAGTACATACGCAGAATATGGGAAAAGCAAGTCAAAAACAGACATTTATTACATATTGAAGAAGGCCGAGTCATGGCATACACTTGCAATTTAATCAGCGATGTCTGCTAATGCATATGAAATATGGAAGCGACAGCCCACAAGCTCCTCCCTCACGAATACAGACAGTTGGATGTGACAACCTCCAGGCAGGATCTGCAGAGTACAAAGTCTCCAATGCAGATGGATTTTTACCAAACACAAGCCAAGCTCAGACCAAGGCACCCATATAAAGCAAAAAAGAATAAAACAGAATATTCAAACAGCTATCTCCTCTTGTTATTTCCTCAGCACACATTGTCTTTCTGCCTTATACAGAGAAAGTATTGGGGACTGCATAAATATTCGACCAATGGCTCTGTGGCTCACTGCAACACTACCAAGTCAATCATAATTGAGGCTGGCAGGGCCGTGCTAATGTGTGACTTTGTTCGCACTGGCCTGCCTCACATAGAACAGGCTGTGCACAACCTCCAAGGACCCTTGAATTTACCAACAAAAGACGCAATTCAAATGCTAATTGTGCAACGGCATGCATTTATGTCAGACTAACTTTGCCCAACAGCAGTGAGTGCATGCTACAGTTTTGAGTGGTTGTGTGCACGCACGCTTCGGTCACTGTGGTTCAATACTGTATGGAATGCTTTTTACATGTTAATAAGGAGTTGTAGTGTTTCCATCTATCACCCAGTGTTTAAAATCTCTTCTTCAGAAACACAATCTTTTTGTAACAGGATAACGACTGACTACCCAAGGTGAATTCATTAGATTTATAAGTTTTACACCAAATGGTAGGTAATCAAATAAGTGGATAAGACAGATTTCAAAAATGAAGTGGACTCACTAATGAAGCTTAATAACAATATAATTATCATAATTTCATGAGTTATAAATGGTTGCTAAAGAATCAGGATATAACCTTGAAATTTCAATGGCTTTTGAACTCTTGTCTTGTGGTTTCAGGTGGCGTCTGCCCATACATTCAGATGACAAATGTGCTTTTACTTGCTAATAACTAACTTTAATAGTTGGGAATGACATGAGATAATGCTGAAGCCGATCCCATTCACAAGAAAGATTTAATTTAGATTTCCCTCAGGTTGTGATAAGCCCGACGCACTGCAGAGATCTCCAGATGACAGTCAGAACGTTCACAGCGATTTTCTGTTTGAATACACACACACTAAGGGCTAGTGGTTGGACTTTAAAAAATGAGAAAATGAGATTCCTCCCACGATCAAGAGGCTTAGGAGATGTAGTATTGTTGTTTCAGTTAACAATGGTGTGTCTGCTATAATGGCACCTTCGCACTGTTTGCACAATATTCTTTAGTAACCTTTACCTTGTGAAATGTGCTGCCGAGACACTGAAATATGAAAGAGAGTCATTTTAGTACTTATCACATCATTAATCCTGCAGTGAGTCTGCTGCCCCGAGAGAAGGGCTGAGACACTGATGTTTTCAGGCTGGAAACATGGAGGCTAATCGCAACTCATTCAATACACTTTAGGCAGAGGGGACAAGATGTTAGCAATACAAAATTCATATGCCTACAATGTATAGCATTTGTAGGAAGACTGACCGTAGAAAAGCAAGAATCTATTTGTGAAAGCCACCAGTGGTCAAAAGCACAGCATATTAACAAATAATGATGTGTATTTGAACTATTATGAAACGCAAGTAAGTTAATTTACTTTTTTGCTTTAGAGAAGAGAGACGTGATATGGTCATCTCTAAACCTATCCAGACAGCTTCCTAATTAAATTTAAACTATTTGCCAATGGTAGAATGCATTCAGATTCACAAAACAATATAGGAAATTGAAGCTAGCTTTACCAGCATCATCTGTGTGCCTGCCACTCTATCACCCATTATGCTATAGCTGGTGTCAACATGAGAGATGGGGAGGCTGGAGGATTGGTGGGATGATTATAAACAAAACAAAAGGCATGTTCACATTGGAGGAACAAAGTGCACTGACACACTTCCAGGGTCTGCATTTTGACTAGAAATATGCACAGCAGACAGACAGTTTATCACTTCCAACACTCCACCCCAGGCACAGAAAGCCCAAACAAGAGTCCCTAATAGTTAGCTAATTATCTCTGTCTAGGATTGTGTAGGATTGAACAGCACTGTGCTGATCTTCAATTGTTTAGCTTCAGCAGAGCTCGAGGATATTGCACAGCAACTGTCTGCTGTTTTGTCTGGTTCAGGTTTTACACACTATCAGTGAGGATGCTCCTCATAATGACTTTGGATTGGAGCCACAGCACAAATAAGTGGTTTAAAAACTGCAACAAGGCTGATTGATGACTGAATTTACTGCTGCAGTCTGGAAACACATTTCACTTTTATTCACACTTCCACCCTCTGCTTGCTGTTTCCAGGAGCAACACTGAGGTATGTGTGGCAAGCGTGGTGGTCTGCAGGTTTTAGAGAGCTCCTGGCAGGGTCCACCAAAGGGTCACAGCATTTACCCCTCCTCTGCATCTCTGCTGTATACTCCAAGAGAGGCCACTGAGAACATGGAGGTGTGAGAGACAACAAAACAGAAAGCCCATTGTCGCCCCCTCGGGTTCGACCCTTCTGTCCTAACTCTGGGGCTTTAGGACCCAGAGAATGAGCTGCTGTCAATGGTGTTTTGTAAATACGTGGCTGTTCTCACTTCAGATGGGTTTATTCAGATGTCAGAGGAAAATGTGGCTGCTTGGCAGTCCACGGGTGTCTGTGCCTTTCCTGTTCTATTGAGCCATGTATGGGAAAGCCATTAGCAGAGCATCACAAAGAGTGACCCAAACGCCAGCTCCTTTGGGACAAGGGTTGACAGCTAAAACAAGTGAGCGAGCTGGTGGACAGGGCAGCCCGCTGAGTGATGGCTGTTTCTTATTGGCACTTATTGACCAGAGGCAAAGCCCCCCTACAGTGTCTCCCATCCAAAGTTAAATGGATTACAGACGAATCAGCCGGGGCCCATTGTCTGCTTGACCTAACTACCTCTCTGAGACCTGGGTACCATCATGCGAGTTCTGACACTGGAGAATATCAGTCAGACACCACCCATTATTTTAGTTTCATAATGGTCACAATTAGAATAGTCTTTATATAAGATCATTTCTACTAATCCTACCAGCTGGAGGAGTCAAGAGCAACATATCCCAAAACTGACTCTAAATAATCTGTGACTAAAACAGAAGGCATGTAGATTGGTCTCCCCAGTGTCTATTTTCCATACATATAAAACACAGTTTATCTTGTGTACGTTGAAAAACATCCTCTGTGTTCCCCTCAGTTATCCAGGTATTGTCATAGTGCTAAAGCTACTGCTGTCAAAGCAATACTTTAACGTTATTCAGAATCTGTTTAAGTTAATTATTACATATAGCCCCTTAAGCTGTGACTGGTTGCGTTTTAATTACATGCCTTTTCTCTCCCTTCATCAAATTAGCCCTTGTAGAAGGGACTGCCCCTAATAGCCCTGGCTTAATGATGATTACAGACAATATTGGTTTCAACTTTCAGTAAACAACTGCCACGGCAGCTTTATAAATTACACAGTGTACTGATAAATCAATAGAGCCCTGTAAGTTACTGTTTGTTGTGATCACTCACTACAGCAAAAATTCTGAGACCAACGAATAAACAACAGCCTTTGACTGTTTAAAGGGTGTGCAGAGAGACGCTCGACTGGTGTGAAGGGGGTGTGTGGCCTTCTCATCTGGTGTTAAGGATACCCTTGGGGATTGAAGAAACGATGACCACTTTTCTCCTCTTCAAATGGCCGTCCTAACCCTCCACACTGGCTTGATGGCTTTCTTGAGGTCCTTTTGTGTGCAGATTACTGGGGGTTAGGGGAGGCACACACTGATCTCTGTCCCATCATCCTGCTCAGGGTTCTGAACATGAGGCCTTTTATTCAACCTGTCTCACAAATCAAAAATGACAACACAGGGGCTTTGGTAAATTTGGGATTCTCAGCAGGAATCTCTGGCTGCATATCAAAAGGGCACATTCTTTGGATGTAGACCACTGAAAGTCACAGTTTCAAATGAAAGTGATGCGACAATGGTTTCCACAGAGGGCATTGTTACAACAACATCATTCAGACTAAGTTTTGTATATGCATGACAGTATATCTACAACAAAAAATGACATACTATGGCAATTTACAAGCATGCAACTTTCCTCCCTCTACAATAAACAGAAGATGCTGAAGCCACTCACTGCAAACAAACAGGTCTTTGGTGAAACCACAAACAGACCCACATCCTCCATACTGTCAGCCCATCTCCTCAGGTCCCGGCTGCCATCTATTTCCTTCACTCCGGTGCGTCTATGGGATAGCTGCCCAGAAAGCCCATCTGTCCGTCCTGACCTGTGTCTGGTACCATGGGGGGAGCCTAAGTGGTGAGTGAAGGGGGTCTCTGGCATGTTGCCCGCTCGGTAATGACAGTTAAGCTGGCAGCGGCTTGCCTAACAGCTCTGGATCTCCCTGTGTGCTGCTACAATATTGATATTGTATCGGGTTGCAAAGGGCTTGGCAGCCTTTTAATGAGAGCTCAGATTGATCAGGCGGTCGCTCTCTCTTTACAGTGCATGATGCTTATTGGCCGTCCCTGCAGGCCTGACCTCCTGATCTATCAATTCTGAGCACAGAGACAACAGCCTTGTGTCTACAGTAGATAAACATACATGCTGTATTTCACACAGCTCACTTACAGATATAACCTGCTCCTGAACAGGGGGCTCGGTCTCTGTGTCTCTGCTATTTGTGTAACGTCAATAAGTTATGAAAAGAACTCACAATTTCTGCAAATGTCACACTGGTTGTACACAGATGGTATTCTGTGAACTGAACAGCAATGTCCTAACATGCAGATAGGAGTTTTATTCACTGAAACAAGGACATCAGATGTTATTGGAGTAACACAAAACAGTGAGAAAACCAATTCTTTAGCCCACACCTACTCAGAAACCTCATGACTCATCCACCCACAGGCCAACAATAGATTTGATGAACCTATACGCATTTTACATTTGTTTACCAATAGATTAGATATTCTGTTAAACTTCTCTGTATTTCATTTTTTGTGCATCAATATGAAGTACATTTTTCAAATACAAACTAGCTCAAAAAACATGGCAAACATTCACAATGTGACCAACTAAATAATGTTGTCTATATAGTTTAGCACCACAATAGCCACAAGTTGCTCTATAATTATGTTACTTCATGTAGTTTGACTGATGTCGCAAACCCTAATGTTTTGTAGATATGTAGAAAGATCTACATATCTACAAAACTAATTTGCAAAATACTACTGTTCATCTAACAATATAAATATTGTAGTCGAACTGTTATTGAAGCTACTCTTAAATAATTTATTGTGCCTAATCTGTACCTATTGTAACCATAAACATAATCTCTATCCTGCAGTCAAAGCTGAGGTGCTTTCATAATATCAAATACCAATTTCACAAAAAATGTTGACGAAATGAAATGAAACTGCACTATTTATCTTCATACAAAAAGTATTTTATCATTTGGGCTTTGTGTTGAAAAAATACTACATCTGCATATATATTTTGGCATTTTTATTTTTACATTTAATGATTTTTATTGTGTTCTTTTAATCTAGTCGAGCAAGAATGTTTAAAAAGTAACACTAGTATGATGATAGAGTATGATTGACTGCATAGACATGCGTAGCATCTTCACCCAAGGTCAGAGCAGTCATCCCTGGGACTCTCCTCTGTCCTATTAGACCTCCATTAGGCTCCTGTCAGCGAGGCGGCCAGCTGTCCACTTCACTCTTTTTGGCTTGTTGTTGCTCCTGACCTCCTCCTCCCTCAACCCCAGCCCAGACCCCCACTCCACACCACACCTCCCGGGATTTACAGCAACCGAGTAACAAGATGGAGCCCAAATTGAAACCTCCGCTCAGTGCTCAGGGGTGAGGACATTGTGATTACTTTCACTGGCCTTTAGTCTCCAGGCTGTCAGGAGGCTGCAGCCCATTGGTCACAGTGAGATGTGGAAATATGACGACCAAATACAGCAGCACAAGAGATTATGGACCTTCATCCTCCAGCAATGCACCCGTTATTTACAGCAAATTAGAAAAGTGGGACTGGGAGCCAAACCTAAAGTAAAACCTGTGTATGCATGCTTAGAAATGTTTTAGCATGTTTTGAGAGTACTGGAGCAATATAGGAATGTGATAATATTTTCTCATGATTCAAGATACCTCGATATATGGGTCACAATATTAGATTAGATTAGATTGTCATTGTACAAAACACAACGAAACTTTGATAGAGCAAAACTGCTGTAGTAAAAATGACTAAATATAAACACATTCTCACATCCATACCAATAAAAACACATTAAATGAATAACTAGATGATTGCACTGATTGATTGTATTGATTTTGTGATGCTTTAGAACAAAAGCAAAATATTTCCTCTGTTATTTTTATGGTAATTATAAACATAACAAAATTACATTATAATCAATTACACTACCTCTTTACTGTTATATATACTGAATATAGCAGTTATGCCTTTATCTGTGAAAGTGTGACACGACTAATACACTGGAGTAGTGACATGTGTATTGTGAGTAGTACTGAACAATTCAATACAATAATATGCAATGATATTAATAAAAGAGCTACAAATTCAAGGAGCCTACAGCATATTTCACCATCTTCTCAGCAATATCAGTTTTAAGTAGACATCTAAATGCTAAAAATATGTGGCAATTATAATGTATACAAATGTTTGTTATTCAATACAATGGAAGTGCCAGTAAAATCTCATTATTTTCCTGAGAATGTTCAAACCTTCAGGCTACAATATTTGGTGTTGGTTTTTCTATATTGCATCTGCTGTTGCTTTTAGTTCTGTACTTAAATTTCCCTCCCGAGGCTTAAATGATCTTGTTATCCAGTTTTGCTTGCTCCAAAATGCCATGCAAACACGCCCGCCGACATGCTGCTCACAGTGCTCACACCTGCTTTCTGCCCTTGTTTAGAATAAAGCATGAATTAGCCAGCTCAAGTTCATCACCCTTATGTTGTCATTAGTGCTGTGTCAAAGCACTGACTCGTAACTATTTCACCGCAGAGCAATTAGTGGGACAGTGGACAGCTCTCTGACCTCACCTTCCTGTCAACGCTGATGGGCTGTAAAACTTCTGATGGGACAGAGTGGAGGCACGGCTTTTTAAGGATGAGGGATTCAGTAACCTTTTACACGGGACTGGTCCGTGTGAAAAGGTCAATCAGATTCATGAGAAAAGAGAAATGGATGAATGTCAACACATTAATAAATATCAAAGCCTGTGATTTGTGTCAACTGAAAAAGCGTTATAAATAAATAAGAGCTAAACCGATTCAAGGGCGTATTAGAAAACAAGCATCCGCTATGTGTGTCTAGGCACGAAGAAATCTGTGTTATTTTTCTTCTTTTCGGTTGACTGTCAGCAATACAATGAAGTGTTTTGACATGGATCTCCGGCAGCTGTCCTCATTTTCCCATTGTGTGGTCATGATGATGTCCTCACTGTCATCCCATGTTAGGTAAGCTTCTAGTTAAATGTGCCTGTGATTAAAAGCTATTACGGTAATTATGTTAACGGCAGGAGAGCCAGTCATTGCAGACGAGGGCCATTTGTGGTATTCATCTGAAGTCTCATTTCAGCACCATCAACCTGGATAGCTTTGGTTTTCTGAGTGGTTATGCAAGAGGACACATTTTTTCTTCAATAAGAAATGCACCACATTTTTGTGTGTTTTTGCAAATATTAGAGCAGACATTCGAGTCTGGCTATGACAGATGACACAGAGTGAGAATGAAGTGTTATCATTACGACATAGATGCTGCTGTGTATGTTTGGCACAGCCACCGAGGGCTTTTTGGGGTGCTGTCCTGAGCATGAGGCAGGCTGCCCAATGTTGACAAAGCCGAGTATTGCCTGCTGTCAGCCCATTCTGTGTGCACCCAGTGGAAAGAATCAATTAGCCCAAGCTCACAACAGAGTACTTTAATATTTGACTTTTAATCAGTGGGTTGAGTGCAAGTCGGGCAGCAAGGCAATCTGGCAGTTTCCATCTTGCTGATGTGGAAAATAAGGGTCAGGAAAATGCTCCCACAAGCACAGAATGTGCATCACATAACCCAGGGAGGGTCCAGCGGAAAATACTGCCAACAACAGGCTCATCCACCACACTGATGAAGGAAAATATACCCCTTTGTGGCTCAGTCAAAGACATCAAAAGAACCTCACACAACTGGCAGAAAAGAAAGTTAGAAGAATATGACAAGTCTGAGTTCCTGCCAAGTGTGTGCTGCACAGAAGGGACAGTGGCAAGAGAGTAGAGGACTGAAATGATGAACTGTACCTTAAAGGAGATGCTTTAAAACCAGTGTGGTGTTATTGTGTGCACCCAACGGCCCTGAAGGCAGCGTGGAGAGAAGAGGAAAGAGAGAGGTGAGCACTGTCCTCACTGCGTTTTGAAGTGGAGATGAGGCCTCAAACAGAATCGCTTACCAAAGGCATATCACTCACCTGCCTGCCCCTGCTTATGTCACACAGACAAGATGGAAAATCAAAGTTCGACTCGCTCAAACCATCTGTCAGAAAAAGGTCTGTACTAAGCAGTTTTTTCACACTCATCATAAACTAGTCCCATTATATCAGGCACTGTGAGTGACAGAATGCTTGTTAATCAAAAGAGGGAGCTGATTACAGTTGTACATAATGGTGTGTTTGTAGGTGATAACACATGAGCGGCACACAGCTGTGCACATTACAAGCCCACATGTGCTGTAGTGCTGTTTATCTGCTGCTACCCAACTGTTCACACAAATGGCTCTGATCTTTGCAGCATTCTGGCAATTACAGCCAAACCCAACTGACAAACAATGTGTGCGGCCAACTCTTCGAAAGGTTTCTGTTAAAATAAGTCTACTTTTGAAACTGTCAAACTCCTTGTTTAAAGTAGCAGCTTTACGCCACTTTTTTAAGGAAACTAGGAGCTGTGTAAGGCGTCTCATTTAATAACACTGTCTTTGTAACGTGCTTATTAATTCTACAGTCTTCGCCTCGAACTCATATCACCCCCAGCCCCACGCTGCATTCATTTCACTCTCCTCTCTTTATTCTTAATTAGCATACATAGCGCTGACTGCTGATGGGGCATCTGCAGTGGCCACCAAACAGGAGCAACACCAACGCCAGGCTTTGATCACAAATTCCAGCTCAGTGAAGACAATAAAAAACACTCTCTTTTAGACTGAAGAAAAACATTAATTATGAACTGGCAGACGAAGTGAGGTGTTTTGATTTTCTGCATCGCCTCAGAAGGTGACAAACTCATCTCTTACGGTAAATAAAGAGTTGACGTTAATAGTAGCCCACTGTGCTGTTTGTTTCCACTGAGCTGTGTCGAATCCATGGTAACAGGAACAATAATCACAGCCTGCTTATTTCTGCAAAGAACATGGTAATGATACCCAGCTTGGGCTAAAATAGATCCACCATACACACTGCCCGGCATTGTGATTAGACATACAACTACACCCCAGAAATGACTCTATAAAGAAACAAAATGCAATAAAAAACAACATGGATGAAAATTTAAGCTTTTATATACTGCAAGAAATGTTGGCTAGCATCTGAAGTGAACAGTCTTGCCTCTCTCAGTATACAAGCTGTGTGTTGCGTTCTCTCCTACAGAAAGCAACCTCCCACTGCCAGATTCTGCAATCAGAGTCCATAATGGGCATGTGCTTGGAACATTTGTAATACCATCTAACACAATACAAACAGAACATGGCAGTCTTCTAGCACCTTTTAATATTCAGTGTGAGTTTGGCCAAATCTTCAGGTCTGTCAGAAAAGATAAAATTGTCCTTCTACAATGCTGCATAAAACCACAGATAAGAGTGCAGACTGTCAGCTCAAACTGTAAATGTATTTGACTAATTGAGTAAAAAGAGGGACGCAATAAATCCGGGGCATCCTGACATCAGCTTGAAAAACGAGTAGAAAGTGCTCTAATTTGGAACAATTACCTTCCAGCCTTCAGGATATTTTGGAGAAAGTGGTAATGTGTTTTTGTTTGCAATTTAATTTTCTGCCCTATTTAGCGAAGGCGAGGGAATATATTTTGTTATGTTTTGTCAAACGTAGTCTTCAGTATGACTATTCAAATTATATTATTCTATTTCAAACATATTTTTTCAGCTCAATTGACATGTTGTATAAACACTAAAGTTGCTTAGTCCAAGAATTTGTTTCCATGTGGATTTTCAAAATGTTGCCTACTAAAATAACAATATCAATATTTGTATCTAAAATTGCTCATTATTAAAGATAGGTATTTTGCCTGTCATACCCTAGAAAGGTATTTCACTTCTATAAGATATTAACTGTTAACATATGTCATGTGGGAGCATGGATTTCGTAGTGTGTGTGAGTATCGGACAGAATCTTAAGTCTAACTGTAAGGAGCGTCTGAATAGGGCCCAGGAGAGATCGCGAAATTATTCTTCAAGCACCATTTTGATGAGAGAACAACATTGGTAAAAGCAAAAAAATCTATCTTTAAAAAGCTAAGACCTACCAACATATTGTTTGATCTGTTGCTAATACAAGTCATGTTTTTGGTGTTGCTGATTATCTTAAATGAGTCATTTCATTTCTGTTAAATCTCACTTTCAAAATCAGTTTTTTTTTTTCCTACAAAGACAAAGGACACAGTAATAATAGTTCTCACACACAAGCAAATATTCACAAAAATCAGTATGGAAGTTTGCTAAGACCCATATGTCCTCAGTGGTCATAAAAACAATAATCGCCATGGTTACTGTTACTTCTATGGTTGCCATTTAATTATTTAGTTCATTCAAAAGGCTATAATTTCGACACAGCCTTTTTCCACTGGTCTCTGATAGGCTAAGAATATGCAGCAGACTCCCCATAAATCTGCCATCTGATGCACGCCCCTGTCCCCAGCTGCTGTGAGCCTTATAGCGAGCCCTTCCAGCCACTCCCAGGCAGCAAAGAGAGGTGAGACCTGGACCTGCATCTGTGCCTGTCCATCTGCCCATCGGCCAGTCAGTCTGCGTGCGCTAACAGAGTATCCCACTGGAAGGCATATTTCTAAACAGTTTAAAACAACTGCGTGGACGGATGAAGGACAGAGACAAGCGTAGGAAGCCACTCAGCTGTGCCGCGACAACACAAAACGCCTGTAATATCATTTATTTAGACAGGACTTTGTTTGGTCACAGTGACATCCATATAGCAGTTCAGCAGGAGCCGCAGGCTGCAGATGGCAAAAGTGATTTATTTTGGCTTTATCTAGCAAAAATAAAAGAGTGACAGATTTAATATAACATAGTAAAGGAGAAGGGGTTGAGATGGAAACTGGCTTTGGGATGACAAGTCGCTGTGATGAGCGTGACAACTGAGGGAAAACAACACACCTGGCCCTGTCCTTGATGTGGATACGAGGAGGATACATCAAAACCTGACAGACCGCAAAGATGGCTATTACCCAGGCAAAATGGCAACAAAGCAGAGGAGGCAGAGGAGGTGAAAAGGCTCATTTAACCAACCGAGCCAATACACTGTCTCTGTTAATGAATCATGTTTTATTAGTTACCATAATCACTGTTTCCTAGTGGAGCCACACAGAAATTGCAGTGTTTTCAAGCGTGCAAGAGGAGTCCAGATGAGATGTCCGTGTTCATAAATAAGGGCAGTGAAGTGAGTTCGGGCCATGTGACTGCGATGAGGAGTCAGATCCTATACTCACCCTGATCACGTTTGACCGAGAGGCTGAACCAGAGGAGCCCTGTGCACTGTGCTACTGCAGGAGGTTGATTGATTTCAGTGAGCTGGAACTCTCCCTATTGATCCTTCACCCCCAGCCCAGTCTGTGCCCCAATTAAGAGTTCACTAACGTACCACTACGGACTGAACTATCCAAATGAATCCTGCCTTACTGCATACTTTTCAAAGTGTATTCTCTCTCGATGGACCGAATACATACATCAAGGAATTAGCCCACCAAGTTAATCTTTATAGTTTAAAACAGGTTTACTATACTCTGAAACATTAACATATGCATTTTGAGGGCTCACTATGGCTGTCAAAAATGCTACTACTATTACTGAAACTAGATTTAGTATCGATTCTGAAATCCATACTGTTACATTCATACCATAGTCCAAATGTACAACAACTCCCCTTATGTAATAGATAATCCTATGTCATGTTAATCACTATTTCATCTTCGCACTGCTTCCTCCTTACAACCTCTTCTATAGTATATAGCTGAGATATAATTGTATTACTATATTTCTATATTTTATTACTTATACATATACATTTATAGAATTATGCATTAATTGACACCAGTCTCTTACTATTTTCGCTACTTATTTTGAATTTATTATTACCATTTATATTTTATGTCTAATTCGCATAAATGGATAAAAAAAATTGATTTCATTTTTTTTCTATAGCTGAACTAGTACAAGCTAGTATTTAAGGCACTGCAATTAATTTGTGTTGAAAATGCCATTTTATTATAAAGAAGAGGCATTTTAATTATCATTATGGCATCAAAATTGGTATCTAGTATAAAGTCTTTCTGAAAACGAGTTTGAAAATTAGTGCTGACAGTGGTAATTATTTTGATGGCTGATGTTGGAGAAATAACGGTTTGCCTAGGTGTTGCACATGTTAGATAGAAGGAAAGACACTTAAATCCCTCAGCATCACTGCAAATCAATTCACAGTTAGCTGGAGGCCAGGTTTTAAGGATTAGAGCCAACTGAGCTACTTTGGAAGGTAAAATTGTGTGTCAGCCATGTCAGATGGCGAGATCAAAGATGGGCTCAATTAGAATCAGATCAAATAAAGTTAAACCAGTGAGTGAGCTGACTGTGAGTGGTTGGAATGAGACCGATTGAAATGCAGACTCAGGAAGACAGCGGGTTGCCAGGTGATGAGACAGTTACATGGTTGAGCTGCCCGCCTCTCCATCCACGCTTCCCCTCAGCAATCTCTTCATCTGACCACCTTCAGGTCCAAGTACAAAAATGCAGTTCAGTCACAGGTCAATGGTGCCCTGCTGCAGCAGCCTTAAAGCCATAATCCCAGTGCATTGGTGGAGTGAGAAAATCCAATTTCAGAGATCTGTAATTCCATAAACCTTATTAGGCAACACAATGGCAACTACAGCCCGAGGGAGAGGCATGTGGGAGGGGTGGGTTTAAGGGGAGAGAGGGGCTGACGTTGTGACCAAGTTAAACACATGGGCAGAGAAAGAGAGAAAGACGAAGAAAACAAAATGGAAGATTAGGTTTGAGTCCAAGTTTGTCTGATCAGGAAAATGAAAATGGGACAAGAATAATGGCGTGAATAAGCAGAATCAAGTTGAGTGGCATGGGATTTCAGCAGAGACCTTTCACTCAGAATTTTGACAGAATTACATAATGCTCCAGTCTACTCTAACGAGACCCATTTTCATTCATAATACTAAATCACCACATAGCAAATACCTATATTTTCTATTGTATTTTCCTAGTTCCTGCATGTACCAATTATATAGAGAGAGATACTTTATTGATCCTGAGGGAAATTCTAAATTATGTAATCAATAATAAAATGAAATTGAAACAAACAACAAAATAAACCAAAAAGCAATCACGCCCTTCGAAGACATCAAAAATAATACACGCATTACCCAAAATTACATAATTCAGATATTTAATACTAAATCCATTGAAAATAAAGCATTATTCCATTTTCATTATATTCACTTATGTCTATTTATTTCAAACCCCTGTAGTGAAACCTTAAGTAGTTATTCAACACAGTGTAACCTGGTACAAATTCAATAGCTTTACTATTGTCATAATTCATACACTTGAGTTGGAATGCTTTTTCCTGTCATGCCGGGTCATCTCCGTCAGCGCGTCACCCTGTATTCAATTAACTGTAACATCAATGGGCTACTCACTGTGCTGTTATCTGAGCTCGCATCGATTGTTTGCCTAAATTCAAGCAAGCAAGCCGGTGTTTGTTTGTTTTGCTCACCCTAATGGACACCACATGAGCATGAACTTAGGTAAGATGAATGTTGTGAAGGAGAGAGGTAGAGAAGTATTTAGAAATAAAAAACATGTAATGATGAAAACACATGTAATGAGAAGAATATATAAAGGGAAGATAAAATTTATGGCACGAGTCAAATTTTGGCTCTGGTCCAAAATGTTCAGCTCACTGCTTTTGGTCACTGCAGTTAAAGACTCATGTACCCATTTTTTCCATGTATTTTCAGTAAAAATTTATTTTTTTCCCAAGTATTTAAGCAAACATTTCTAGCTCCAGTGCAGATTCAAAATAAGCCAACTGCATGTTGTCTGAATTTAATTAGAAAGCATTTCATTGTCCATTAATCAGGAAGTGCATGTTAGCATACTAGTTGTTGTTAGCTTTTGTGAAAAGCACTTACAAACTCATACCCGTGATAAACTGAGATGCTCGGAATAACTTTGGACCACTGCAAACCATTTAAAATGAACTAGTTCTGTTTTTCACGCTTTTAAGATAGCATAAATCAGGTACAGGGCCTTTAATTCAGTCATAAAAAATTCAGAAAGTGTAACAAAACTGTAGCGAAAGGCCACCAATTGTGCTGGATCTAAAAGCTGATTAGCGGGAGCCTGCCGCATGGACTTAATACAGCATTTCATAGTGGGGCTTTGGTGAGTGCGAGTGGGAAGGGCGCTCCAGCCGCAGCCTCTCCACAGACAGATATGGCCAGTCAAGCCCGTAGACTGTGGCCAGGAGGGTATAATTACATTTCCCCGTGGGGCACCTCTACCGCAGCAGCTTGGCCATATAGAGGCAAGATTGAAATCTGATTGCACTCACACAGCAGTGCAGAGGCTGTCCAGAGCTGAAAAATCACATGGGCGCGCGGCTGGATATGGTACTTTCAGATACAACACCCACACTCATGCTCTCAGCAGTGCTACTCCTCATATCAGCCCTGCAGCACACTGACGGTCTAAGAGCCGCCTCTACGTTTAAACACTGATGGCCTGTTAACATGCACTAACACTCAAGAAGCTGAAAATAAGTGGCTACTGCTGCTGTTTATCACAGACTATTTCAGCAAAATGACTCATTTTTCATTCATGCCTCTTATCTGAAATTACATTTACATCAATCCAGGCCTTGTGAATTATGAACTACTGATTCAGGACAACATAAAAGCGTAATCCATTTTATAGCAAGAGACTTCTCGAGGGTACATTTTAATGGATGAGATGTTCTCAAAATCACAAAATGTTATAACACTATTTTTAGATATCATTAAAATGTTCTATTTTCATTTTTGCTCTATTGTTCTATCCTACAGCTCAGATAAGCTGAGGCATCAAATCATCATCCAATTTCAAATGGCATTGTATTAAATTACCTGCTAGAATTATTATAACATCTGCTGGGCATTTCATTGTGAGGCTGTAACCCAGACAGTCAGACAGCTGCAATAAACTGATAATTGAGTATACACTAGGGCCGCACCTCCCTGTGCCCGACCACAAAAGGTCAAGACGGTGGTAAAAGTAGCAGCCCGCGGTCCACAGAGAGCACGGAGCAGAGTCACCTTGGCTCCTGTCAGCAATATCTGCCACCTGTCACCGCTGTCCCCACGGCCAGGGATGTGGCTGTGTAGACAATGGCTTTGTCGATAGCACTTCCTCCTGAGAGCGCAATGAGGAAACATGTCCTCTGCTTTCATCAAAACATTAGCATACAATACATATTCATGCTGGTGCCTCCCTTCAAGTGCACCGCCTGCCCTCCTGCACATTTTCCAACCATTGTCACAAAGACCATGCAGCGCCCGTTTCCCTGACGCCCCACATGGCCTCTTATGTATTCTCCGCACGGATGCTGCGAACAACATCAACAGGTCCCAAGGTCATCACTGCCTCTGACTGTGTGTGATGTGGTGTGTGGCACTAATTTGTCTGTCTGCAATAGGAACAGAATAGCCAATAAAAGAAAAGGAACCAGTGAAAATAGAAATGGTCTTTCATTACCTGTAATGTATTTATGCAGTTTGTAGTGCAAGGGAACTGTGAAATTCTTGTTGCAGGGTAAATTATAACCAATGTAATATAAAGTACTTTGTGTGGGTGTACCGTGTGGCTGCAGTGTTTGGGTCTAGGCAGTGGCTGACAGGTGAGCAGGAGAGTCTCTCTTTTACTGACACATCAGTGAGAAAAGAGGCCAGTTGATGTGGGGTTAGAGCTTCTATGGCAGAGAGAGTCCTGATAAATAATGAATGCTTAAAGAACAGATCTCTAAAGCTTCCCTACTTCTGTCGTTCATCCCTCCATCCTTGCATCTGTTCATCCAATCCATATCACTACAAACAGCGTTTGGTGTTGAGCTGCCTCTGTAATAAATATTTCAGTCTTTAGGTCAGTAAACCCCCCACTGCACTGCTCTTAACTGCCACCATTTGATGATGACAGTGTCTTCTGACCCATGAAGATATTGACAAAACACTGATAGTGAGTACATTCACCAGGGCCCTCCATAGAGACAACAGTGAAGCTCACCTAAAACATCTGGTAGAGTTGGGTGACAACAAATGTTGAAATGCTAACTGCTCGATATTCAGTTACACACTTTTACCAGTGTTAAACAGTTTACAAAAGAAAGATTCTCTTTTATAAAAGTGGTCTCAAAAATGGTTGAAACCCCACACAAAGCTCTGCATTAGTCAGGATTAGAATCAAAGCTGAAGCTAGACAATAACTGTTCCATATGCTGTGTGGATAGTGACAGACGCTAATCACAGACAGGATTTAACAAACTCAAACTGTGGAAACGGGACTGGTTTAGCTCATAGCTCATTTTTCACATAGTCCAAACACGACTGCACTCTTTTTTTAATAAGATAAGTGAACGTACAAAGAAACCCCAATAGACTGACATTTAATTTAAGTGCAAACAGCAAAAACTACACAGCAGTTTCAAGAGATCAACAGCAGCTCCTGTCCACTTTTCTAATTAAAGCCAGATTCAAAAAGAGCCCGGTGCATCCGCTGAAGGAAATGACTCTCCTCTATCTCTTATGCTGATGAGCAGAGCTGTTAGCGACTCCATGCATAAATCTCAGAGGCGAACAGAACGGATCGGCGCATTCAAGTGTAAACTAGGGCAAAGCTCCGCTCCAGCACTGAGAATTCTCCATACAGCGCTCTGAAAGCAAGTCCTGTGGCCGAAACAAGCCGTGGCACGAGAGAGGAACACATGCTGTCCTGTGTCAGTGAGTCCGGAATGAGCCAGCACACATACAAAGACGTGTACACACCTGTTCTGGGTCAGTCCGGTACCATTTGCTCTGTTCCGGTCCGTTCTGCTGTGCGCTCCCCCTGTGCAGGCAGAGTGAGGAGCTGGTCTGGCCCCCCACGCTCCTGGTGCAGACAGCTCACAGTTATAGATGCAGTGACAAGTGAAAGGGGGGAGGCGTGGCTTCACATGAGATAAATAAAAGAGGGAGGGCCTGGGGGAGGAGAAAGCTCACTCCATCTACAATTCAATTTTACCCTCTTTGCATTCTTTCTCATTTATCTCTTTTCTAAAATGTTTTTGTCATCTTCTCTGATATCCCGCTGTGGTTTTCCAAGTGTAGTTTTTAAAAGTACTTACTTTTTTTGGAATGTCTAACAATTACTTTTCCCCAAACCTTTTTTTAGCACTTGTTCATTCATGAATCTGGGGTGTGTGGCAGCTCAGACCATCTGTTAGAGCCCATATTCAGAGTTTTATAAAGGCAGAAGAGGGAGGGGGCAAAAGGAGAAAACAATTGGTCTACCTTAAAGCTATGGGGCTGTGGAGGGTTGGTAAGAGTTGGCACACACCAGATATACCAGGCTGGCACCTCTCAGCCGGGCTGGCGTGCGCTCTGCTTGCTCTCACAGGGTGCGGCAATACTTGGGATTTGGCTTGCTCGGCATGGGCAAGTGGATAGAAAAGAAACGCTCCCGCAAATCAATTTCTACACAAAAGGCATATGAATGAGTTCGCCCACATGCACATGCACACTCCGCTATCCCCAAAACCAATTTCCTCTTTGACAAAACAAACAAGATATACTGAGACGGATTATCCTTCAAATTCAAAGAGAAAAGGGGGCCAATATAGAGGACGAATCTTTAAAGTCACAAAGATGCATTCTGGCTGTGAATCAGAGAAACCATTTCATTCTTTTTTGATAACACCACAAGAGGACGGCAACAAGAAAAGGAATTGGATTCACCGTAGACTAAGATTAAAGTATGAACTACATTTAGGTTTACTTTTAGCAGCATCTGGTGGCATAAGATTAAAATTTAGCCCTTTCAAAGATGTGAACAGTAACACATTTATTCATATTTTAATTTCTATGTCTTAAAAAATGTGGCCATTTCTTTTATATCTTGGAAACAGTAGATACATGACCATATGTAGGTTATTATGAATGCACTGACAACTAACAACTGACTGACTGACTGAATGATCAGGGGGTTTGGTGTCATATAAATAAAGACAAAGTAGAAAAAAGTTACAAAAAATAAGGGTATCTTTACTACTACATGATAAATCACATGTGAGAATACGGTGCATTTCACACTACTCTGATGCTTTTAACTATGCAAGAGTGTAACTTACCGAAGTTACTGGACAGCTTCTCTCCTTTAGTAGTTCAAAATCCCACAACAATATCTGGGAAAAAATACATGATGTTAGAGTGGCTCTGTTTGCCTGATCATATAATTTCCAATGTGGATGTAAACACATTTCAATAATTAGTTCTCCAGTTATCTGATTTTACTGATCATATAAATGTAGCCAATGTAAAGCTGAAACACATACAGTATAGTTACCTGATTTTACACATAACCAAAAGGCAGGTGCATAGCAGGTTTGTTTACACCACCTGTTCTTGCAGACCTCCATAACTGCATTAGGCCATGGTGTACAAGGTGTGTTGCATGTACTAACTGATGCGGTTTGAGTCAGAGCCAAAGTCTGGCCTAAATGCATCTATCAGACAGGACTAAAGGAGACATGGTGCTGCTGACTGTGTGCCAGGCTCTCCTCCAGAGTGCTGGTGTCACTTCCCATTCCTGACCAGGAGGGAGAGGTTCGGAACAGGGCGGTGCGGGGCGGAGCTATCCATCATTGTCCTCGGCTGCTGCCCTGTGATGGATGTGCCTGTTTATCCCACTCTGCAGGTTATTTAGATGCAGTCATATGCTGAGAGATTAGTGATGGAGAACCTCTGCACCTCTTTGGCTCTCCTCCCACCCCATCTAATCAATAATGCTCTTATCTTTTATCTGCATTTCACGCCATTCCTTCATAGAATTATAAGAGGTGTAGAAAAAGAGATTAATTGTTTGCCCCCTCGCAGGGATTTCAATTACAGCGCCTGTAATAGATCATCTATCTGTGGGCCTTATACGGTATTTGTGTCACCACAGTGTTTTCGGAAAATCAAAGCACAATTCTTCTGGTCATGCTTGTCCCTTACAGATGTATTATGGTGAATGTGCATGACTATTGACGATAAAGTAAATTATAGTCCTGTGTTAATGTCAGGAGCATTCAACTTTAAGCTTAGTGAAAAAGAAGCACTGTCAATCAGTGGAACCACGAGTGCTTTGTAAAGATGGATTAGCCTGTACTAATACTGTTCATAATCATCTTAAGACAAAGTATATGCAGCTAGTTTTTTCTCCTACAGTTTGCATATCAGATGATCTGAGAGACTGAGGGACTGCTTACTTAAAGAAGCCATCTAGCTGCTGTAACACTTGCGATTACAGACAATGCCCCAGAGATGGCCCTGTTTTCCTGTGTGCTGTCGACATGCCAACACAGCAGCCCAGTGACACCACTTTTACACATGCTTTATTCATGCTCCATCCCTCTCTCTCCCTCTCTCGTTCTGACTCACTCACTCGCATGAACTTTTAAGCCGTCTCATCGCCCTGACGTCTAATTGGCCACAACGCAGATCAACACGAGTACCCTTCGTCAAAAGTTTTCTGAGCCGGGGACCTACAGGGAGAACTGTTCCTACACTGGTGCAACTAAATATGTGGAAATACAAGGACAAAGAGGCATGCCAAGATGCAAACAAATGACTACAAGGCTGCAGAGACAAACAGCCAAGCTGCAGAAGCCCAGACCTTGGGGAATCTTGTTTTCTTTTTTCTGCTTCATTGGACACAAAATGGGCAGAGCCGTGAGCACCACCTTTGCATCAGGGAACCCAGACAGCACATAAATAAAAAAGAGTGATTTCTTTTCTGATCAAGCACAAAGACAGTAATGTTCTATCCTGCTGAGATCTTGTCCTTGGTGGGAAATGCGCAGTTACAAATGAATTTGTTCCTTTTCAGCGCTGTGTGTGCCAGGCTGATAAAAATATCCCCTGTCAGCTGGCTACATGAGGAGGACTCGGTGCAAATGAGCTAGACCCCCTCACTGTCTTCCCTGGCTCCCCAGCTCGATCTAACACAGTATTCTCCCTATTATTCTGTAGGTTTGGACCAGTCAGTTCAAGGCTGACCTCCTCAGCCTACTCTCTACCCTCAGCCTTCTGAGATTCCCAGCTGAATGTGAGTAGGCATTAGACAGCTCAGCATCACCAAGGCTACATTATGAGGAGAAACAGAGAAAGTGAAGAAGCGAGAGAGAGAAACAAGGAGGAAAAGAAAGGGCTAGTCGCTGGCAAAGTGAGGACTTGAGGACAAAAGATTGACAGGCCAAGGGTAAAAGTCCATTGCTACAGAATACTTGAATACTTAATAGCTGAAAACAGAGGAGATGGAACAGTGAGAGGCCATTTCACCTCTCAGAAGCAGTTTTCAGATGCACACATCTCTCAAAGTACTAAGATACACAAATCATTATAAATACACATTCAGAATAATCACACCAATTCTGTATTACTACATTTTCTGGGAGCATGGTGTCTTTCTTTCCCTTTTTGGATGTTCAGGTTTACTGCTAGAGAAGACTATATGTTTCATTACTTCTTATGTATATTGAGTTTAATAAATATGTCACCAAGTTACCTTTTATTGTTTTAAAAATGCTATATTAGTTGAAATATTTCATATTCATATTCATAAGTTTCATTTTAGTCTTTGGCATGCCGAGTCTCCCTCCATGCTTAAGTCACTCCCCGTTCAGAGCGCTATCACAACACAACCAACATGCATTTCGCTAATGAAACTACACATTAGCTGCACATCGCATCAGGTTTGTCAAGTTGTTGTGTACAGATTTGTCATGGGTCTTGTATCTTACTTGTATATATACCTGTATATTTATGGAAAATTGCAGTGTGGGAGCATGAGTGACGTAGACTTGTGGGCACTCACAGAATCTCACTGCTAACCATAAGGATGGTTCAAATGGGGCCCAGGAGAGATTGCAAAATGACTCAAACATGCATGGATAACATCTAAAACCTCATCAGGCATGTTTTGATGAGCGAACAATGTTATAACAGAAAGATTTTGCATAATACCCTGTCTTTAATGACAGAGTGAAGCTAAAAAATAAGCCTTGTCTACGCAGACAAAAAAAAAAAAATCTTTTATAAACAGAGACAGCCTAGTGCTCACTGATTTATGAGTGGCACATGTCTTTTCTGGTGTGCAATGAATTATAAAAGATGTAGAGGAAAAAACTAATTTGGTTTCTTGCACGCTGAAAAGAATTTAATGTGAAATTTTCAGCTAGCGTCCCAATTATTCTTCTTACAAAACTTTTGATATTGCATTGCTATCTCATAATGACATTCTAGAGAGATAAAAACAAAAAAGTAAAAAGAGAATGACAAAAAAATGTATAATGCAATATAATGTGTAAATAAATGGTCACATTACATTGTACTGGTTACGATGTCAATATATTTTAGAGACATGGCTAATGACTGACTAAACTTTGCAGTTCTATAATCATTTGCTGTGCTTAAAATACTTTTTCTGTCCAGAGATAAGGCAGATGTCAGCAAAGTCTCAAATAGGGACTCTTGTGCAGTGTGAACAAAAACTGCATGATGACAATTTCTGCACCAGCAATAATGGTGGTTATATTAATAGTAGTGACATATTATTTATAGCACATGTTCAGTGTTTTGTTGGTAGCAAACATAACAGAGACTGCCAGAACAGTGTGTTGTCAATGTTAGAACATGCTGTATTGGTGTGCAGTAATTAGAAGTGGGACACCCTGCCAGTCTCACTAAAGAGCTCATGTTGTTTGATCATCAGCCAGCAGGGGGAGGTGCACTTAGGTCTGACAGGGATACATCTTCAACCGCATCAGCACTGGAGAAACATATCAGATTTGCAGGTTTTAAGAAAAGCTAGATTCAGGGAGCAGGCCTTTATACTTGGTTTACCTCCACATGCTTCCGTTTTTAAAGCACTAGTCTAATGTTTTTCATATTTATAAATAGTCAAAATATATGCACTTCTTCAGTCTATCTTCAAAGTTTGTACATAAATTACAGGCTTATGAAAGGCCTCTTGAAAAGATTGTCTGATGCACGAAAATGCAAGAGGTGCACCATCTGTGAGTATGCAGAAGTTTGGGAGTCGACCGTGGGATCCACAGATCAAAGAGCAGTCCCTGGTGCGGTCCATGAAGCCTCTATGGGCTGCATTACATCTCCAGCTAATTAACTCAGCCCCTTTGACGCCATGCCATTTGCATTCCTAATATACAGCACTCAGAGAAATGTCTGCCACACATACTAAGCAAGAAAGGTTTGTCTAACAAGGCACCCCAGAGTTCTAAGCTAAAATACATTTGTAATAACTTTTAATCGCCCAGCTTCACAGAGGGATACTTTGAATACATTACATTATAATACAATTAGCACAATTGTTCTGCTTACTTTTATATTACCTCCTTGTCACCTCCCGACTGGATTACTGCAATTCCCCTCTGTTTGGTCTGCCACAAAAAACTCTCCATAAACTTCAATTGGTCCAAAACTCAGCTGCCCGCATCATCACATGCACCTCCTCCAATCAACCACATCACACCCATCCTACAACAGCTCCACTGGCTCCCCATCTCACACCACATTCAATACAAAATCCTGCTCCTCACATTCAAAGCCCTCCATAACCTGGCACCTCCATATCTCTCTGAGCTCCTCCACACTGCCACACCCACCTGCTCCCTCCGCTCCTCCTCCTCTCTCCAGCTCTCTGTTCCCTCTGCCTGTCTCATCACCACGGGGAGCAGAGCCTTCGGTCGCTCTGCTCCTCAGCTCTGGAACACTCTCCCTCGTGACCTCCGCAACACTCACTCACTCCCACATTTCAAAGCCAAACTCAAAACACACCTGTTCAGACTGACCTATTCACTCCATCACACCACCAGACCATAGCTGCACTGCCCCACTTTAACTGTCTGCTTTTAACTGGATGTTTTAATTGTATTTAACTTTGTTTATGTTTTGTATTTGCTTATTGCTGTAAGCCGACCTTGAGTGTCCAGAAAGGCGCCTAATAAAAAAAAGTATTATTATTATTATTATTATTATTATTATTATTACTATTACTATTACTATTATTATTACTATTATTATTGCCATTGTTATCATAGGAGGCAGTATGCCATCCAACTATTCAGAGATGTACCGCAGTGTACAAGTCAAGTACCCTCAAGAGCAGATTTCCGATTCCTGCATTTAGAGGAGAGAGCGTCGCCTGAATTATAAATCAAGAGGCTTTAAAGTGATGTAGATTAGTGTTCTGTCATGTTCAGGTCTTAATAATTAATGACTTGTTTGTAGTAGAGTGGACTCTGCTTCTTTCAGTAAAGCAGTTTGTGTGTGCAAACAAAGAGGCACTGGCAGGAAATCAGCGGCTGTGGGGTGTGGGCAGAGCCCCTGAGGAGTCGGTGTAGAAGCCGACATCACAGTCAAAGGTCAGTGCTGCAGGGGGCACTCTGTGCTTCTCCATGCTGTGAGTGAACTTACTTTGAATTGTGTGAAATGGTACGAAAACTTACTGAAAACCAAAGGTCAGCCAGTGTTACAGCTTGCGCGTTTTACAAATTCAGAAAGAGCCCTCAAACTCACACGGAGCAGATGTCTGCAGAGAGGGTAACTATCTTTTATTGTTCCAGTACAGATTCAAATTTTGTACTGAACTGAAATATTCTCAGTGTATCACCAATCCAGTTCACCAATCCAGTTAATCTTCCCATGTTGGATGCAAAACATAATTTGTTACTTATTGATAAAATGTGTCTCTATGCCTATAATTATTTCACTGTGCATTTGATGTGCATTTTTATTCTATTTTACTATTTTTGTGATCATAGAGGTCATCACAGCACCAAAGTAAGCAGTTTTAGTGTTTTCTCCTGTTAAGCCAGGATCGGACAAAATGAAAGAATGAAAGACAGGTCTGATAAGCCCACAAACCCTGAGTAAAGAGACAAACTAGAACAGTGTGACTAGAAAATATCCAAATACCGATGAGCATCATAAATATTAATACCAGTGAGATGGAATATACAAGCAGCAGTGTCCCATCCTTACATTTAATTATAACTCAACGAATGCAAAACTTAATTAAGTTTCAGTCCACCATACGGTCCAGTCTGTGCCAAGAGTACACAAAGCCAAGAACAAGAGAATGATACCTGCATAACAGACTGTCACAACACTGCCAGCCGCACTAGCTCTCCTCCAACCGGCCGGTGGCTGCTCAGTTCTTCTAAAACAGCCCCGTAAGCAGACTAAAGGCAAGTGGGACAATGAAATATGATCTCCTCCTTCCCTGTGACGGCCAAAATGATGAATTGTGTAATCATATTTGGCACCTCATATTAAAAAAGTCAGGATTGAGTCCAGAGTAGCGAAAAGCAGAAAAGAGCTGATGCTGACCGTACAGAGGCCATGTGTCTGTCCAAACGCGTGACACCTTGGCCCTTAATGAGCTGTCTGAAGTCAAACAGCAGAAATACCAACACAAAAAATTACCAGACTCATCGCTTCCTGTTTGCCTCTGCTCAGATACGGCTGGGTAATCTTGGCATCACCCCATACAAAATGAGGCTCTGTCAAATCACACTTGTACTATCCTCAGTTCCATTAGCATGAATGCACCAGCCAAACGAGAGAGGTGTTTTTATGCAGCTAATTATATTTCAAGAATTTGTTTTTTTTCAAAGAAGATGAACAACACATGACGATTTCTGCATTGCGATTATGAAGTTACATGAAAAAAAATAAATAAATTATTGCGGGTAATTACATGACACCACTGGAGAGTTATTTTTTTTAAAGGAGCTAATACTCGCTTCCAATTTCTGTCTGTTTAACATGCACTCAGAACTGTTTCCACTGACAGGCCAAACCTCATTAAGACAGAGCAAACTAATTCACTTGAGGATGAAAGTGGAATCTGAATCTTTTTCCTTCTTTCTGCAGATATAAAGACAAGCAAAATTGGGTCTTGGGGGATAGGCACTCTTAAGGCGGCACTCAAACACACAGACACACATGAAAGAAGGCAGAAAGGTCCTAACCTCAAGTTACCTCTGCTCTGCAGCTGTCAGAAAAACTGTCTCCCTCCCTTTGTACGCAAAGACCAGGTTGGGAGGAACTGTCATGTGCATGGACACCTAAAATGAACGCCACTCCAGCCATATGTCTGTTCTTTCCTGCTGACAAAGCACAGTCAATGTTATGAAGAGGTAGAAGATTAGAAGAGAGAAGGACAGAGGGAGGAAGAAGGGCGATGCTGGGGTGTTATGGGCAGACATCCATTAACCAGGCACGCAGCATGGGATGTGGCATTTACCGGGAACAGCCAAATGCCATGGCAATTAATCAAGCCTGTGAATGCCAGCTGTATCAATAGCCCTTGTGCACGGACATGGGCACACTTATGCATACAAAGTGCCTAACACCTCCATATTCTCAGCCAACTCACAGACACTAGACACCGTTATCTTCTGCACAAGGTTAAAAGAAGAGTACCACTTTATAATATCTACATCGTACTTAGCCTTAATAAAGCATGAACAAAAACTTAACGAGCAAACAGTTAATTAAGAATAATTCAGGCTTAGCAACTACTTACTAGGATTAGGAGTTAGGGTTAAGGTGTTAATAGTAACTAAGCCTAAACAATTTGTCCATTGCTGTATGTGGAACATGCTTTAATATTCCATAGTATGGCACTAAATACAGCCTATCTAAACAAACATGCAATGCCACAAGGCCAAATTACAGGTCAGCTCTGTGGAGAGAGTATATACAAAATTAATGTATATACTCTGGAATATTTAAGGATGAAGCAATGGAGACAAGCGTGGTAAGATATAGTTATTAAAACACGCAACTGAAAAAAGACCTGAGCTCGTCTCTAATCATATTTTTATTGCCGCTGTATAGCTCAAATTGGATGCCCACATTGAAATAGCAAACATATATCACTAACACAATCAGCGTCAGGGCTGGGAGATGGAGTGCATTTACTCTGCAGGGAGACACTGATTACTTTTGAATAAGCAAGATCTAATTGACGGGAAAATAATGCCATGTCACCTTGGTATTCTCCTGCCATTAACACATTTCTCATTTTGTACATGCTCTGTGGTATTATTGTCTTGTTGGCCTCAGTGCCTCCCCGGTGCAGTGAATATGTTTTAAACTGTTTGTGAGCAGAATGTTGTTAGCTACACAGCACTCCCCCGGGGGAGCAGCACACAAGAACAATTGGCTCATTAGAAGCAGAAACACTTCAAACCACAATATGGCTGGGACGGAGACAGAGGAGAGACAAAGTCAGTGAGTAAGGAGCACAGATGGATGGAGCAGGAACCAGGAGGGAAAGGCACACCAACCTTGTCTTCAGTGAGATCCAGAGCCAAAGTCTAGAGCATGGATGGAAGTGAATTTATAATCCTCATGGTAATAAACAGGCTGCGAGCAGGATTTGTTTTTATAAATCGTATTATTGTTTGAATATAAAGCACTGACACAGAAAATTACACATTTTGGATTTTCTTGACGGTTTGTTAATATCTCATTTAAATATTTATGATCTATTCTAAAATTAGTTTTGGATGAGTTCCAACATATTTCACATTAACAAGCTCAGTCTTTGATACTGTGCATTCTGACTGCAACTTTAAGAGCCACATCTGTAAGTAGCACACACTGCTAATAAACCATATCTGATCATTTACCTCAAGTGTGTTATACCTTCCACATTCTGCTCTCTTCTTGGCTTGCTCTTCTGGGGGGAATAAGTGCAGCACTTGTCACAGGATGCCTATAAAAAGAATAGAAAGCCATTTGCAACTGGCTGAATGACCTTATTGGCTCCTCCCCACTTGCACAGATGTACAAAAATGCACTAAACAATTGCGCAAGTCATCCCCTGGGGAAGTATGTGTACAGTGGGAGTATTTTATGACAAACTCACAGGCTTGTCTGTAGATCTGTCCCTCTCCATGGCTCTTGTCTTGAGGCTGACTGGAGGCATCTCGGGATACTTTCAGATGTCCCAGTTTTTCTATTTGAGATAGCAGTACAGTGTTCCAGGACATTATTATTTGGCTCTAAAGAATAAAAACCCAAATGCAACGTGCAGTACTGCTCGTCCAGAGTGCCATATTTCAATTTCAATTTTAAAACTAAAGCACAGCAAATATATGAGGACAGCAAGTCAAGTCGTCGGATTCCTGCTAACAAGCACATGGTGGACAACCTGCTGCAAGCGTAAAAAGCAGAAAGCAGAAAAAGAAAAACCTACACACACTAAAACAAATACCATAAATTATGTGATTAGACTTTGCAGCCATTCCGAAAAAACGGATCTACAAACTATCTTGCACGTTGGAACAGAATCGCCTGTGGTCAATAACACGTTTCTAACACAAGATGGCGCCACTAACTAGCAAAAGTTTCCATCTGTAGCCCTGCCATGTCTGAACCACAACTCACAAGGCAGGAGAGAATTTAACATCACTGGGATCCTGCGGTGTTTGACCACGGCTCTATTTGATAGAAACATGATTACGATTACAGCAGTGAAGTTCATTGTCCCTTTCCAAAAACGACGTAATTAAAGGTCCTATATTACACAAAATGGATTCTTGTGAGCTTTAAGCCATGCTGTAATGTTGTTACCTAAACAAAAACATAATTAAATTGTGTTTTGTTTCATTCACACATGGTTGGGTAATCCTGGATTATTAGAATGTCTGCATCCCCAAAACTGAAAATGCTCTGTTCCACCTTGTCATGTAAGTTAACAGCTACATTTCACCTTTAGTTCAATAGAGATAAGCAATCCCAGGAATTAAATAATCCAAATTATTCCAATGAAGGTATATAGAGTTTAAAAACACAGTGGAGCATGAGAGAAGAACTCAATGTAAATATGCAAGGTTTGTATGTTAAACATGTGTGAATGAAATGAAACAAAACAACAGATCAGAACATAATGTAATATAATATAACTTAATCTAAGGAAATAAACAACTTGATTTTCACTGAATGATTGAAAGATTTTGTGCATTATCAATTATCATGTCATTTGCCCTCATCTCATAGATCTGATCTCATCATTTAAAAGTAGATTAATCAGCCTCAGTTCCAACTTGTATGGAAATTAGGTACAGTATGGAGGTGGCATGTCACTCCAGCAAAATAGAAAGTTAAAACCATACTTCTGAACATTATTCATGGAGATGGACACCTTTTATACCATACTGTGGAAGATTAGAGCCAAAGGAACAACATTTAAATAGAACCAAGCAGGAGGAGGCCCTTCTTCAGGCCTAAGTCAGATTTGTGGAGATGCAAGCGCACTCACGTAGGACAGTTTTCCAAGTTTTTTAGTGCAATAAACACAACCAAATGGAATAAAACCTTGCTTTTATTTTATGTAGTTTCTTCTTTGTTTAAAAAAATATATACTGGGGGTTTAAGGTGAAGGGAGATTTGTCCTCTACATTTGACCCAATGTTTAGATAAAACTGAGAAAAGTTAAAAGCTGTTACGAGCGGTTTCAAAATGAAACTGATGTTTCAGGAAAATAGTTTTGTTATTATAGTGTTGCACACAAAGGCCAAGTAATAGAATGTAGAATGATAACCCCCAGTGAAACTCAACAGAGAAACATTAGTATCACAAACAGCTTTTATCCATTCCAGCTGTAAGGCAATAGGTGTAAATGAGACATGACAGCAGCATCTGACATCTACTGCCCCCGGGGCCCGAGAGAGGGAGGTGCAAGAGCTCAGGGCCATGTACTAAGATTACATAAACCCATCCAAGTGTCATGGGAGAGTGACAGAAAGAGAAAGGAGTTCACTAATATGCCACAAATCATTTCACTCTGAAACAACAGCAGAAGATTAGATCAACTTTTATTTTGTGAAGTGAAAGTACTGCTATGTTGTCTTACTAAATGCAAAGCTTACTTTAACAAGTCTATTTTTAGTCAGCTGAACAATGTAAGCTCCCAAATGACAGACTCGCTCTTGTCACAGGAGGTGATGATAGAGTGCATAGCAATTAAATCAAGCTACACCCATGAAGGAAAAGCCCATAATCTGTTTAAATACTGTCAACTGCTGCTGTGATTTCCAACTGAGACATTATTACAAGAATTACTGCACTCTCTGTGTATGCTGGACAAAAGAAGAGCACAACAAAAGCCAAAGAACTGATGACACACTGCAATGGATACCTTTCTCTAATGTTGAACTAGGATACCAGCGGTAGGGTGACTCATGCTTTATATGCAGAAAGAGGTGAGAAAGACAGATTCAGTTGCCATTGCAGAAGTTGAATGTAAGGTTAAGTGCCACCTGCAGACAGTGAAGCACTAAGATGTCATAACACAGCTGTAAAAACCCTCTTAAGGCTGTTTGTTACAATCCGGGTTAACTCACTTGAGCAGTTTACAACAGGAGCTGATGCGCAATAAAGTGCTTGACTTGGCTGACGGCTCAGTTTGGCACAAGATCTGCACATGCACCACGCACATGCACAGAGGCAAAAATCTTCAGGAACAAGGCTCTTCATTTTGAAGTGATCCAGAGCTGTAGATGACAACTGCACTAACAATAGACTGTGTCACATGTCAGATGTTATTAGCACGGTTCTGCTCTGCTTCCACCTGACAGGGCCTGACTGCTGACTTTGAATCTCACCATGTTTAGTTCAATCCAAGAACAACTTTACACTAGGATGTATAGCATGTTTTATAGCTACGCTAAAGTAGAGGAGTTGCTGTGTTATGGAACGTGATAGCTTTAAGTTGTAAGTAATGATGCTTCTATTATGTTTGTCAGTGAGTTGACTGATACACTGTTACATTGTATTGCATCATTAATAAAACATGCATTTGAGGTATGGGTCAGATGCAGAAATATCCTCTGAAATATTACATTAACAGAGTTTTACTGAAAAAATACATGATTCAGTGTCCCAAATGAAGAAACACCAACCAAAATAATGCTTATACATGTTTTTTCACAACTGTTTGTAACGAACACTAATTATAGTCTCAACAAAAGTCATCTTTACAGCTCTACAGCCAACTCTCATAAGTAAATAAAGTGACATCTAAGAATTGCCTGTATCAGACTGATTGGCCAACCATAAGCCTCTTGCGGGCTGTCTGATTCAGATTTATCATCATTGTCCATGCTGCTTAGTGTAATGTTCTGTTTGCCTAACTTTCTACACGCTCAGATAATAGTGCGGGTGTGCTCTGGTCTGGAGACTCTCCCTGTGGGACACTGTGGGCCTCTGTTGACAGTATTGCCCTATAAGCCAGATGAATCACTCACCAACGTCTAGATCAACACTATTGTGCAATAAGCTCAAACCTACTGCTCAGATTTGTCTGCCCCCTTTGGACATCCAACTTTGGACATTCATTTCATTAGGTTTCCTAAGGCCTTTACAATTTAACTCCCAGATTTAAAGGTCCTATATTACACAAAATTAATTCTTGTGAGGTTTACGACTTGTTATAATTTTGTTATCTCATCAAAAACATATCCAGAGTTGTGTTTTGTTTTATTCCCATATGTTTAAGTAACATTTATTATTAATATGCCTACACCTCCAAAGCTTAAAATGCTCTGTTCCACCTTGTGATGCCATGAAGCGGTAGTATTCAAGTTAACAGCTACCGTTTACCATTAGTTCAGTAGAAATAGGCAATTCCAGGACTGAAATCATCCAAATGATTCTAATGTAGGTGTATGGAGTTTAAAAACACAGTGGAGCACTTCCTGTATTACCACATGACAAGGTGGAGCAGAGTGTTTGCTGTTTGAGAGAAAAACAACTCCAGGTATGTTTGTGATCAGGAAACAACATTATAGCATAGATCAGAAAATAGCGTAATATGGGCCCTTTAAAGGAAAACCTTTTTCTACAATTTGTGGAAGAAATGCATAATCTTTCAATTCATATTTTAATAGAGCGATGGTTGTTAAATATTTGCACCTGTCAGAAAAAGTCCTTTCATGATTACAGTGCTTGGTAGGAGACTGTGGTTGTTGTGGCAAGTATAATAGGGCTGTCATAGTCTGTTAAAGCCTTTTGATTGTTAATTATCTGCATAGAATTCTTGCCTTATTTGCCACTGCAACTGGTGTGTTAATGGTTTTGTTACACACCATCAAATCTAACATTTTAGTCATTTTCTTTCTGTCACAAACAACAAACTGATGCTGTTTGTTTTCTTGAATTTCTTCTTTGATTTTTTTTTATGTTGATTGAGCAGGAGCAGCACCATTTTCCTTAAATCATTTTTTTCTGTGCGTTACATTAGTTAGCATTGGCACATTAGTTTTGCCGTATCATTGAACCGGTGTGATGAAAGAGGGTGCAGGATTGTCACTGCTCAGTCTTGCAGTACAGCCACAAGAATCCATTTCAGATAAGAGTCTTGTGTAACAAAATTATACAGTCTGCATGGCGATAAACAAGAATTTTTGTGGCTGTTGTGAGGGTGTCTATGGATGCCATCTTTAATTGCTTGCCCTAAGCTTATTCTAATTAGACAGCACAAACTCATACATCATATTTATACTGTATATCAGAGATCTCCATTATGGATGCCACTCACCCACTCCACCAGACTAGTGAGGGACAAAGGTGCGCATTCTCCAACAGGCTGACAGTGAACAATACAGGACTACATTCATATCATACTCCATACATCTCATCCTTATGTCATAGATAACCCCATGTTATGTCAACGTTATAATTTTCTTCTTCAGCTGGGAGGTTGACAATTCAGTCCTATCTCTGAGAGTGTCTGATGTGCACCAGCAGCTGTGCCACAAAATGTGGGAATTTGGGAAACATAAGTAAGCAGTAGTTTCATTTTAATTTAAAGTAAGTTAAGTAAAATTACAATGTAGAGTGGAGGCTGTACCACCAGCCACCACAGAGATAAATTGCTATCCATCTTGCTGCCTCTGATGATGAAAATAAGATATTTTGCTATTAATTTAAAAAATGTAATTCTGTCTCTTTCTCTCTCACTCTCTTCCCTCCATCTAAATGTGTATATCCCAGATGTGTCCCTTTCTTCCCTGTCCTCTTTCTTTGTCTTTCTCCAAACATAAATAATACCTTGTTCTTAAAGCACAGGATAATTTGTTCCATTTGAGAGCAGGGTGAGACAGGCGACAGCCAGGCGGGCAGGTTGACTCCTTGTTGGAGAGTATCGAGTAGCTCATTTTTATGACCTGTTTAGCACCACACACAGCTCACACTGAACACTATATTGTTTATGCAGTAGGGTGAACAAGGCAATAAAAACTTTATTATTTGGAGTAGGAACTCAAAATGTACAGTATGGAAAACCAAGATGTGCGACTTAGCCCACAGCAGTAGTTATAATGTCAGGATCAACTGATAGAATGGTACTGCCATTTTCCACTGCATCAACATTTATGGGGCTGTGCAGCTGCAAATGGAATTCTAAATGCTGTTTATCTGGAATTTATTTAAAGTCTATTGAAAATATTATAAACAAACACAGGAGAAGAGCCACCCAGCTCAAGATCATGGATGTTGTACTGCAGTGGTGGAATGTAACAAAGTAAAAGTAGTAAAGTACTATAATTAGGTATCTGAAATGATAGAGTTGCTGAGCAGGAGCACATATGCAGGGCCAATACAATAGTTTTCAATTGTTCTATAGTACAGATATTGTATTTCCCTAACACTTCCCAGAAACAAGTTTGCTCCCAGGACGTTCCCATCGCAGACAGCTTCATCAATCATTTCACTGTAATGAAAGATAACACACATGTCTCTGTTTACATGTCTCAGGCTTCCACACAAAGGTAACGGACCCCCGGGAAAACTGCACAGTGGACAGGGACAAACAGGGAAGGACATACTAGCTTCAATTGTCTATTCATGAATGTCTACAAAGAAAATACTGGTAGACAACTACTTCAACAGAACACAGAACATTTATCTTGACAGTGGCCCAACAGGAGCTCAATGTGTAAGATAAGTGAGCCTGCTGTCTTTTCAACTGCTGTTTATTATGTATGTCAGGACCAATATGTTTACCTGACCGCTCCATGGCTCCGCAGCTTGATCCACAATTCCATGAAAGATCAGTGGAGAGTCCCCCTGTGAACACTTAGAGCAGCGGATTTCAGAGGGAGAGGAATAACAATCATGTCTTCCATATGTGCCCGTGACGTGTATTTTTCTTCAACTTAATCCTTAAATAATAATAACTGTGAAAGAAGAGACAAATAATATATGGTCCCATTTATGGAGCCTCCTCACTGTTTCTTACTGTGGTATATCATTATCTACTCAAAATTGTGACCTTTATTTGGCCTTGGCCTTCAATATGTAGTATCTATCAACCAGTCACTACAATAGAATTCCAAATACTGAAATTGATCCTGATTATTGGTAATACTAATCTCAAACAAAAGAGGAGCATTTTGGTAAACAGATGAACTTCCATTGCTTATGTTTGGACAAAACTATTGTGTCAGTCAGTTGTGTTTTGGGGTCACGGAGAGAGATGGGAAAAGTACACGGGAGTAAGTGAGAGGTGTGTATCTAAGGTTTCAGTGGAGCTCGGCAGCTACACAAACAGTAGATGACAGAGAGGGAGGGAGCAGCAGCTGAGCCCCAACCATGACTGTGGATGTGAAGGCAGTGAGGGAGGAGTGAGGCTCTGAGCAGAGCCACTCAGTCTAGACTCCAGATGTGCAAGCAGCAGCACTGTGGCTATAGGCCCCCACCAGGCTGCTCTGGGAGTATCTTCCGCACATGTCCCCACAGCGCCTGTAAATCAGCCCAGCCAGGCCTCAGGCTACTCCACGGCCACAAACCCCTCCGCCCGGACCCCCTCGGCAGGACGGCCAGCGACAGACGGGCGCCCACAGCCCACTGGGCTGCCTCACATCTGGAGGAGCCTCCCTGGTTCCCATGTGAGGCAACACGAGAACTGAGTTAGACAAGAAGTGAACTGGGTTAGCAGCAAGTGGCTATTTTGAGGTCATTCAACTGAATTCATTGTTCGGATGTTTCAAATGTTATTTCAGTAATGCAAGCTGTAACTGTTTTACTGCATTATTTGTTTTAGGTTGAAAACTGGAAGAGCAGATGTGATATCTTTAGTTGTCCACATCAGGGCTGAATGAACCAATATGGCTAATTTCCAAAAGATTATTACAATTATTTATGGTGATTACTTAAAATATTGTGAAGGTGTTGTAATAAATATTCAGAGTAATATTATAACATACATATTATTCATAGAGACCATGAGAAGTATCTGGGGAAAACTACACTAGTGGAACGATGTATTATTACATATATGTTTTCTTTTTTCTTCTTCTCACAGCCTATACCACGGCCACCTCTGGATTCACAGACAAACCAGTGTGGTGTTGTAATGCCGCCATGCCTCTTCATTTGGTCCCACCACAGCTCGTCTGCCACTCCGCTCCCTAGTCAGACTGGCACCAGGGCATTCCTTCAATAGCACACAGACTCCCATAATACTCAACATCCACATCGCGTACAATTACAGATTCTTGTTGGATGTGAGCGAGTGTGTAATGCTTTCCCATCAGCATACAACACATAATTAGATGTTGGACCACAGAGTCTCAGGCCATATATAGTAAGAAATGTTAGCCACAAGCACACGTTTAAAAGCAGATTTCTTATTGTAGTCTATCACACCAACGTGAGCTAGAACAAAGCAATCACAACACTGTCCAGTCCATACTGAGAGGAAACTATGGAATTTCAGTCCCAAACTTGGATAAATGGAAACAGTTAAATTGACTGATTAATTGATTCCTTTTATTGTCACATTACTTACTGGAAAACCAAAGTGAAATTAAGGTTAAGGTACACTTTATTGTCCACATAGAGAAATGTATCCTCTGCATTTGACCCATCCTTCAATGCCAGTGGGGCAACCTGTCAGAAGCTTGGGCGTGCAGTCCCACACCCAGGGACCCAACTCCAGCATATTGTTGCTATAGGCTTTTTCAGGTCTACCTTAGCTGGAGGGTTGTACCTATGGTGTATGTTTTGGATTGATAGGGGAAACCAGAGTGCCTGGAGGAAACCCACCCCAGACACGAGGAGAACATGCAAACTCTGCACAGAAAGGCCCAGGCGATCCAAGACTCGAACCCAGAACCTTTTTGCTGTGCTCACCCACCATGCTGCCTTGTTTGCATGTTCATGTGCTATTATTGGCTGCCACTTGTGATGTGCTTTAAAGCAAACTTAAAAGTTTGACTAACATACAGTGCACATAACACTATGACTTATTAATCAAGGTTCTTACTCTTAGTATTTTATAATCTGTTGAATTCTTGTATTGCAAAAATGCACTGGCCTTTGACTCATTGCTGGATCACTTTCAGTTTTTTCCAAATATTCAGGAGCATAGTAATGGACATTTTGTGTATATTTTTGTTGTTTTCATTCTGTCTTTCTGATGTTACCTTAAGATATTCTTTTTTTTTTTTTTTTTTTTTTTTAAATACATTTTATAACATTTTATATTAAGATATGGTTACTGGTGGTTTATGTGACACATGCAACAAGTGAGAATAGAACTTAGATGCAGCTTTGCCTATCAAAAAAGATAGAAAAAAAGTATTTTAAAAAAACATACTGATTGGATGTTTTGTTCATAATATTCTGGAGGGCGAATGAGGACCTAAATCTGAGAGCGAGGCTATAGGGAAAGATGCCTCTGTGTGTTTCCCAACCAATTCAGTGCTATTGTGCAAAGTGCCAAAGTCAACGCTTGCCTCAGCTGTTCAAACAGGTAGCACAGAACGTCGCTGTGAGCAATGCTGCAGATCATGGGGCTAAACCGACATCCTCTGAGCAAACAGGTGAGCGCAGGGCAAAAATGTGGAGGTCAAAACAGTACTGAGCATTCTATTGTAACCACCCTGTTGTCCTGTGTATGAACAGGTGAGCAAGCTGCCATTTCCCTTTGGTACTAAACACACTGCAATTAAGAAAACATACCTATCCTAGTGTACACACCCAAATCCCTGATCCTGCTCCACACTAGTACATGCAGGCTGCTGGTAGTGGTGAGAGTCTACAGGCAGTCACTCTCACACGGCCTCCTCCTGTGACTACATATGGGAGTGTGTGCTTTGTGCTTGTTCAAACATCTTAATAATGTTGTTCCTCTTACAGAAAGATAGGGGATGTTTTCGAGCCTACACAGCAGTATAGAGCTACGGGACACTGCGAAACAGAGCCCACATGACAGCATCTGGTGCATGTCTGACCCACAGAGGTTAACAGCACTTTGACCTCTGCACTGTGCAGCAGCTACTGGGAATATGTTACCACATAACACCATATTGTCTGTGACACTCATTTAGATGGAGGATAATGTTTTATTGTGAGTGGAGTGATTAAGAAATATAAAGAGCATGCGGTTATGAAAAATGTGTCTTATTACCTTAAATAATTATTCAGTCTGATATCTGTATGAGCATGTTCTGAGACCAACCGCCCACTGACCAAATCTCTGAAGGTCATGGGATAAGGACCTGCAGAGTCTGTCATCTCTTAAGAAGGTAAGAATTTGTTTAAAGCTTAAATAATAGAATGCTGTGGATGCCAATACTTACAGCAAGCACAGTTTGCATTGTTAAAATGAAGATGAAACATGGTTCTTTCAAGTTGCCTCTTTACAGTGTTGGTGGCAATATAATTCAAAAGGCTTTGGGTTTTGCAACCTGTAGTCTACCTGTGGGAACTGCACTCACCAACTTCTCAAGAGAGCGTTCAGTCTATTTCTGTCTTTCACCACAAGGGGGCCACCTCCACCACCTCCGCTTCTCATGGCGCCAGAGACAGCAGCTTGTGTGTGCTTGTGAGTGTGTGTGAACATGCATGCATGAGCAATCCTGCCTGTGTGCTGTGAGCCTCCAGAGACAAGGCAGTCAGTCAGAGAGCTCACCCAGGGCTCTCCCAGTTAATTAGTAGCAGGGCCAGGCCACAGAGGGGCCAACCGGAGCCGCCTGCATGTCCAGCGGTCATCATGTGCAGCGGCTGGAGGCTACAACTGTCTCCCTGAAACTGCAGAGACTTTCAAAGAGCTTATCTGAGGCAGTCTGACCTGCGCTTATCTGATGTGACCCCTGCTCACCCACTTTCATGGGCAACGTGTGGAAACAGTGCCCAGAGTGTAGGTTGCGCTGGAGTGGGATATCTTAAAAGGATGACAAGTAGAAATAAAAAATATACATATCAAATCTGAGCCAGAAATTTCACTGTTACCCAGCAACCTGAAGTTAGACGCACTGTTAGAGCACTGATTTATGACGTGATTTATGTGAAAGTTAGTCCGGCGCACTGCATGGCTTAGCCAGAGTGTGTTTCTGTTTAAGACTAAAGCCACTGCTCCTCAATATGCGAAACAGACCTCAAGAGAGAGAAGAGATAGAATTCTCAAAAAAGTCTTTCTATTAATTTAATCATATTTATCAAATATGAAGTGGGCAAACGGTGCTTAACTCTCAGCCAACTGCTGACAACACCGACCACCAGAATTTTATTAAAATATGATGCACAATGAGAGGAAGATATAACGACAACTCAGACACCAGAAATTAAATAGCCTATGTTTAGTGTTTGTTTTCCGTGTTTATAATTTTCAGACAGAAACAGCCTTGTAGTGAGCACTCACCGCGGGTGATCACTTATTTTCTATTATATGCTAATAACTGGAGTTGTTTTGTCAAATGAGCCTGTGCACAGCAATTACAAGTCCATTCTGTGCCATGTCTTTCTCTGCTGGCATCAGCTGCTGTGGGCAGGGACCAACCATTCCAACACAATTTAGCTCCAATGTAGGAGTAATTGTTGTAGCACGCTGTCTCCCCCTGGGGTGACCCGAGCTTCCCGAAACGCAGATGCCCATAATACTTGCACACATTACACACATTAACGCACTATGTTGACACAGCTTCGGCCGGGACACCCCCCTCTTATAGCCCCCCACCTCCCCATATTCCTTCTTGATCCAGGCTCGTCCCACGCTCCCTCCCTGCACACAGACACTGGGCTGTTTGGTGGAGATCAGAAGCCCAGCTCAGAGGCCCCACACCTGGGCATGTTTGCGGAGGAAGCGGGCCCTGGGCGGGCTACGCTCCATGCGCCTGTCGACTGGCTCCACCAAGTCTGGCCAGCTGTGCTCCTGGCCTGGCCTCGCGCTGTGGGGGCTGTGCAGCTGGGAAAGGCATGTTTCCCAAAAGAGGAGAAAAAAGACAGGCAGGGAGGGGGGCGGAGGGAGGACAGAAAAGAGAGAGAAAAAGGGTTTGGGTTATTTTGAGCTTATTACACATTCATCCCTGTGTTCCCCCTAAAGCATCCCCCAATATGAAGAAACATATAATCCTGACTTTGTGCATAAAACTCCTAATACCTTGTAACAAAAACTAACTAACACAATGGTAAAAATCATTACAAAATGACAATTTGCCAGAACACATGTTGAGACACATGTTGAGACATGTGTGCTAGATGAAAATGAGTCTGGCATCACCACAAAATGAGATTATTGATAACAAGAACAGCTGGTTAAAATTTAATTCTAGTATGGTATAAAAGTTCTGGAGTCACAAACTCTCAGTTAAAGTTAAATACTTTAACTGAGAGAGAAACAATGAACAATTATCAACAGCATTTTGTGTAAGTGTAAATAGTCAATATAATAATCTCGCTCATTTAATGTATAAATATTATATGTGTGTTTATTTGTGTTTTATTTACTTGTGTATGGACAGTCTGGCTTTTGTCATATATTGACCACGCTAAGGCCTGGGATGTACTCTCGCAGTTGACTCCTCTGTATAAAGTACTGCAGCCTGTACTGTTCCAGATGTCACCTCATGTGTGTATATACTTAACCTGCTGCCATAGGGGGCTCTCGAGGGTCTGGGCCCTCCAGTAGTTCAGGAAGAGTGTGACATGTGCAGGGGCTGCTGTGTTGTGCTGTCACTCAGAGCTCTAGGGAACAGCCAGAACAAGTCACTCAAAGACAGACCCCACAGACCCCACAGACCCTGTCCTATAGGTACACCTCACCAGAGCTCTGTGAATAGGAGTGTCTCCTGTGCTCTTACAAAACTGCTGCAGCTCTTACTCAACACAAATGCAACAGTGTTCTGTTATCAGCTTTCCTTTTGCTAAATGTGTAACAGTAAGCCCATAACCTTTACAGAAACTTTCCACACCTGCCCTGAGACATATCAAGATACTCAGTAAAAAGAGATGATGGTTGCTCTGTTGCGTACTGGGATGAACTCAGAACACCCCTATAACATGGGCCATGTTAGCTGACATGTACCACAGACCAACTGCCTTACTGTATTTGTCATAGTTGTCGACATAAGTTTATCAGTGCCTCAAAGATGTGTGTAATAGGCCACATGATGCCTCACTAATGTTATTTTGTTTTTTTCTAATTTGCATGTTTAGTACACAAGTGAAGAAAACACAAAACAAGTTCAACCAGCTACAGAGTGACCCAGAATACTGCATAGTATGTCTTGCTCGGAGGCCCACACTTGCTATGTTTGTGTACTGCACACTTAATCACTATAAGTAATATACATCCTGCAATGGGCTATAGTCCATCAAGGAGCCACAATACAGGTGCTGCAGTGATAAAGAGAGACTCCTATAAATATGTACATGTGTGGAAAGTATTGCACTTTGTGTGTCAAAATGAACAAACTGGTAACCATTATAGTCTGTTGTGTACTTCATATTTAATTTATTTCACAGTGGGCAGAACACAAGCCAGAAGAATATAAGAGAATGCCACCAAATTATAAAATTAGCTTCATTTGCTTTCATTTGTGGCTTTTGCCTTTTAGATGTGTTTCTGACTTTAATAAAATTTGAAATAATATTGCATGTCAGTGACTCAGTCGCAGAACATTCATCCACAAACCAAAAGTTCAGCAGTTTATTTGATCCCATTTGTCTTGGCAACAGTAGTGAAGTAAAAAATAAAATATGTCTATTTGTCTATGTAATTCTGTAAAATGTACAGTAAAATGTACTATTACACCAAAATAAAAATATGCCTTTTGCTCATTTCACAAAAAATATTTTGCAATGAGCAAGTGAGCAATGATAGGATACTGTGAGTATGTTCCTGAGCAGTAGCCTGTGTTCTTTCATCATATCTGTCTGTCAGCCCATATCAGCAGCTGCTGTGGGGCTTGGCGTACCCACTGGAGCCAGTCTCTGCTCGCTACCTGGGCCTACCACACGCCCACTGCATTCCTCCTCCTGCAGCCAGAGCAGTCAAAGCATCCAGAGGCACAGGCGGGGTGAGAGGAGACAGCCTAGCAGACATCCTGGGATACTGCAACATCTTCCTATCATGCTATGCTGATGTTACTTTATATCAGACAAATGATGATTGTACTTATATCAAGAAGGGAGCCACACTTTCTTCTTGGTTCCAATCGCCCTCCTCAAAGATACCATGTTTTACATAGGTTTTATGCTTGATTGTTTTATAGTTGAGTTAAAGCAGCATGGCAGTTTGAACAGAGATACACAAATACATTTTTAAAAATCTAACTAATGAGCTCCTATGTTTACATACTGTAAAACATAAACAAGGTTTCACCGGTGGTCACCTGGATTTTGTTTTTCAGCTTCCATCCAGAAGCCAAAACGTCCAGAAGACCACCTATTCTTAAACCACTTTTGGACAAATGAAGGATTGTCTCATACTGTAAAACATTCTCTATAACTGACATAAGTGTCAGTGCCATGACATATAGTCCATACTTTTACCCCTAATAGAAAATTAATTGTGATGAGTCAGCCATTTCCACATTAAGAAGATACGCTTATTTAATCTGAAGAGTCCTAATACAACACATTACAGCACATAAATACTATGTAGAGTGACAAGGTAATAGGAAGACACTCTTGACTAAAGAAGAGGTGAGTTATCTGCACAGCTGTCCATGCATCAGGAAAGAGCGGCCAGATCACAGATTCACCACAGGAAGTCCAACAAAGAGAACAGGAAGTCAGCAGCAGCTCCAGGAAGTGACTTTTTTGCAGCCTCGGCTCCATGAAGTCTGCAGCCTGAGGGAACGAGGGTGGGGCTGAGAGGGAAGAAGGAGGGGGAGAGGAGAGTGGAGGGAAACACACTGACAGCTGTCTCAGGCTCCAGCTGTGTGTCATTTACACACTAGTGCTTATAAAGGCCCAGGCTGGCACCAGGGAGTGATGTCCTGATAGAGTGGCGCCAGGCACTCGGCTCCAAATGACACTGGGTACCACCACCACCAGCTTCCTCCAGCCTACACACTGTATATGTCCTCACAAATGACAGAGGAGTGAAACATCTACTTGGTCTGAGTAAATGCAGCCACATGTGTCTGTGAAAGTCATGATTCAAAGACAACATGGCTGCAGGAGCTGAGGGAGATTAGACTATTGATACAGAACATAGGGGCCTAACAAACCATGGGAGGGAATACTTCAAAACCCAAATCAAAAGATTAACATTGTTTATAGTTACATTGCATTTAAGCCTTTACTTGGATGCTATACAGTTTCTTAATACAGATCTTGGAACCTAAGCAAGGTTGGGCCTGGTTATTTCTTGGATGGGAGACTTAGCTTTGTCTCCATTGTCCATGTACACTGGTATATGAATGACAGAGTGTTATCTGTATGAGCATTTAACCACCTGTAGGCACAAAAGGAGAACTGAATCATGTTTCCACAAAGCATCTAATTCCCCACTGCAGTGCCCCAGCAGCATGAGAGCAAACAGTGGAGCGGTCAGGACAAACAGATTAGTGGCTCCGGTGACAACATGCCCCCCCACCCACACACACACACACACACACACACACACACACACACACACACACACACACACACACACACACACACACACACACACACACACACACACACACACACACACACACACACACACACACACACACACACACACACCTGCCTTCACACATATTCACCACTAAGCCCCCATTTTACATGTAAATTGAGTGTGACTGCTTTGGTCCTGCACCTGGGCTGGTGGCTCATCTACATAGAGGGAGAGAGTGAGGGGAGTACAGGGGAAGATGGAGATGGAGAGGAGAGCTGGAGGTGTTAATGGGCTAAAGGCCTGTAATTGCGGGGTATTTAGTCAAACTATTGTCATTGTGAGGCCCGAGGGACACACATAAAGACTTGGATGGGACCTGTTAGACTTCACACGTTGCTTGAACTGGAAGTGGCTTTTTATTTGTGGCGTCAGCTTTCCCTCCAAAAATTTGCATTTTGCATAATGTTTAGGAATTTAAAAGACAGTGGGTACTTATATGGCCAGTAAAATCAGATGTTAATCAGATTTGTGGTTGTTTACATGCACAAAAGAATTATCAATAACGTCTGGTGACATGTGTCAGTTAATCAGTGGATTTCTAGAGTAACTGTATTGTATTTGAAATTAAAGTACAATGAATTCTAACACTTCATCACACTTTCGATCTTTAAAGGTCTTATATTACACAAAATTTACTCTTGTAAGCTTTAAGCCATGTTATAATGTTCTTACTTCCTCAAAAACATACCAGAAGTTCATTCACACATGTTTGAGTAACCCTTTATTATTCGTCTTTCGTCTCCAAAGCTCAAAATGCTCTGTTCCAACTTGTGATGTCATGAAGCAATGGTTTTCAAAATAGCAGCTACCTTTTGCATTTAGTTCAGTAGAGATGGGCAATTCCAGTACTGAAATTGTTCAAATGATTCTGGTGAAATTGCATGGAGTTTAAAAACACAATGGAGCACTTCCTGTATTACCACATGACATCAGAAGGTGGAACAAAGTGTTTTCTGTTTGAGAGAAGAACTCAGCCTAAATATGCAGGATTTGTATATAAGCATGTGTGAACAAAACCAAACACAGCTACAGGTATGCTTGTGATGAGTGATCTTTTAACAGTTTTTTTCCCACATTGTAGTTTGATCTTTTTTCACTCTTTTTTTGCATAATTCTCAGTGTCACAACCTGGACATGTATGAAAAATCAGAATCACTGTTTACGTGACATTTCAATAAACTGATAATTGGTTTTGTTGTTCATGTAAACAGCGAGTGTTTCTGAAGGTTTTGACATAAAACAATTCATTATTGTTTAAAGCTTTGTCAGGAAAATAATGGAACAATACTACTCTGTATGAGACAACAATTACTTTTAGATACTCTGGAAAGCATCTGGTTATAAAGCCTGCTTTTATGGGTTAAGTACAGTTCATCTTATCTTTTCTTATTTAAAGCACACATATACTAGTGGTGTAGCATATAAAATGACAAAAATTCATGACTCTGTCTGGTTGGTGTGTGTATTTCCAGCACATAAACAATGTTTTATGTTCTCTTTCTGCACTGTTGTAAAAAAAAGTGCCAGCCAGCCTTGAAACCACATCTCAAAAAACTGTGCCCTTTCAACTCCTTCCAGATTTTGAAGAGCAAGAAGAACAGACTGACTTGTACACAAACACGGATAAGAGTAAAACGTGACATATGTATTATCTAAGCGTCTTCCTGCTGTTGTTATATTGACAATTTGCTTCACCCTTCAGCTCTGATAAGTGAAAACCATATGTTCTGATGTGAGGGGCCAACGGGTCCTCACAGCCAGGGCTTTGTCAAGGTCTTCCACCTCACAAGAATGGACTGTCAATGTCCCAGAGGCAGCACGGGACTCCCAGCCATAACATGTGGCTTCAGAGAGTCACTGCAGTCATAATTCACCACAGATTTGAAAAGCAATAGTTGATATGGATTTATACTGAGTGCGGTCATCATCTGGGCTGGATCAGGGCAAACTACAATGCTTCTCTATATATGGGCATCAAAATGACTTCACTTCTTTGGGGGGTTTGCTCAACATACTGTGATCGCTTTATTAAATTTTGTGCTTTTGTTTAGCTTGAAGTGCGTATGACAGGTCAGACAATTCACTAAAACATATTACAAGACTATAAGATTTTGCTAAAAATTAAGTTAGGTTTTCCCGAGTTTGACGTTTATAGTTATTATTTTACTTCTGGTTGGACATGGGCGGCAGATGTGACATAAAAAAGAGGTCATTTTTATAACTGTTACTTGGCAACCTGTACCAGGGTCAAAGTTTGTCTTGTTTAAAGGGCCCATAAGAGGGTATTTTCTGATCTATGTTATAATGTGGTTTCCTTAGCAAAAACATACCCGGAGATGTGTTTTGTATCATTCACATATGTTTAACACACAAACCCTGCAAGTTCTTTTCTCAATTAGAAAACACAACTGTTCCACGTTGTGATGTCATGTGATAATACAGGAAGTGCTCCACTGTGATTTAAACTCTATACACCTTTACTAGAATCATTTCAGTCCTGGAATTGCCTGTCTCTACTGAACTAGAGATACACGTAGATGTTTAGTTGAAAATGACCACTGCATGACATCACAACGTGGAACAGAGCATTTTGAGCTTTGGAAATGTTGACAGAGTGATAATAAAGGGTTACAAACATGTGTGAATGAAACAAAACTGGTTATGTTTTTGATGAGGTAACATTCTAACATGGCTTATAGCTCAATAACAATCAATTTAGTAACATATAGGACCTTTAAACATTATGTGATGAAAAATATATTTGACAGCATCACTCTATTACTTTATTTAAAATTATTGCGACCATATTATCAAATGTGTGTAGAATCCCTCAGTCGTCCAGGCTGAATCCAGGGCAAATGGAGAAATTCAATTTGTCAACTGGACAAAAGTTTATTTGGTCGAATACATTTCGCAACTCATCCAAGCTGCTTCTTCAAATTATTATCAAATTTAACTTCATGAAGCAGTGCCAAAGTTTTGATATGATTTCATGACAACAACTCTCATTTTTTAACTATATTTTATTATGAAAAAGTAAAATGTACTGTTGTAGGCTCACTGAAAACCTTGAATAAAACGTGGGATCCTTTTTTTTATTGAGTTTGTTTATTTCTCCTTAGTTCCAAAATAATATTTCACACTTGTTATTGATCGATTTCTATCTCCTTTTTTCTTCTCAAGTCCAGTGCATGTTTTAGGTGACCCGGTTAGTTTTGTATTATGTATATGTTTTGTCTGATGTATTTATTTGTGCATGTGTTCTACTCAGTTCTATGGCTTTATACAAGTATATTATCCTAACAACTGTATGGTATTAAATCTTTCTATCTTCATGGAGACCAAACCAGATCCAGTTACAGGTCAGCTCTGTGGAGAGGCAACTCCACACAGTCAAAATGCCTGTTTTATAGGTATTTTTGAGCACTAAAATCACATGTAATATAATACATGTAAGGTAGATCTGTTTAATGTCACACAGTGGAACATTACAAGAAGAGCAATGACATTTCCATAGAAACAAAAAGGTGGCGGACTCCCAGAACTTTATTTAAAGGTGTACTATGTAGTTACATAGTACACCTTTAAATAAAGTTCTGAAAAATGTATTATTATTATTATTTTTTTTAACATTTTCTACTATTGTTCACATTTTTCCGTTGACTGATGCAAGCCTCCCAAGGCCTCTTCTTCACCTTGCGTTCTCCGCGTTCCACGTCCCTTTCACTGTGGCGCACAAAAAGCCAGAGGGGCATTAGTCCACAAGAAAGAACACAGCTTTGGCTCCTTAAAGAAAGCAGCGGTTTAGCTCTTTCACTTCCACTGCATTGTTATGCTAAGGCCCAGCTTGGGAATAGAGGGCCAACCATTAGCATCTGAAGAAGAGCCAACATCTGAGGGAAACACGTCTTTAAGGTCCCCAAAAGAAAGGAATCTCTCATTTTCTCAATCTCCAACACGCACACACATACACACTTAGTCCTCCAAATCAAGCCTCCTCAGTCTCACTCTTCTCTTACTTTCTTTTGGCGCCAAGAGGGATGACATGCTGTATATGAAGTTTGGGTGGGACCAGGATTAGGGCCCCGGTGCTTGCTGAAACAATACACACTGCTGCCATATTTGTTTCACGCTAAGTCAACGGGTAAAGTGCTAATGAAGATGCTCTATACTGAAGATATTAGGGTGGAACGATTCTGGAAAAATCTGATTGGCATGTGTGTAGCTGTCCAGAGATATGATCCATAGCAAAATAAGGTTAAATTATGTCAGCTGGACAAAATTTAGGATGGAAACTTCTTACTGTGTGTGTAAGTGTATAGTTTCTCTGTTTCTCTGTCTCCTCCTCTCAGAAGATATTTAGGCCAATCCTCAAAAATCCCCAGTGTGGCCTCAGAACTGATGAAGCTCTCAGGATCAGAAATGAAATATTTCCATCCTCAAACTTTGTCAGGTTGATTTAATTTAACCTTCTTTTGTTTGTCCAGCAGCATCAGATCTTGCAAGCATACCCAAATATGAACTGCTGAAGTTAATATGAGAAACTTATGCATAGGTTTTATAAGACCAAAGGTGATCTTGCAGTTTTCAAATGTTTGAAATAGATTTGAGGTGTTGAGCAATTAACATTTGACTTATTATAGATATTGTGCTATTTATGTATTGCATTTTTTCAATATAAGTCACTTACAAAAAGGGTTCACTGGTATTATCTTTCTTAGTGGTTATGTCAGGGGCATAAAGCTCTAACCTCTCTACAGACTATTTTCTCTGAGTAGTGTCTATATGTCCATATCCATAGTTTAAGTGAGGTATCCTCCAGAATAAAACCCTTTAGAGTTTTCTTGCATTTTAACTGCTAATGTGGTTACACTGCTTGTGAATAGGTGAGTTATTTGGTTGACTGATTAATAACTGATGTCTTTGTGATTTCCATAATCTTATACACCATTTGTATGAGAGAATGACTGGCCTTATCCAGGTGAAATACATGACTGCCCTTCTAATTCCAATAAGGATTTTACAAATAAATTATAATGACTTGAAAAATGTGAATTTTATGTTTGTGTGTGTACATATTGAACAATACCCAATGTCAGTAAGGGCTTGGCTGTCCATATCTGTAAAATGTTTTATTCCTGTGATATTTTAGCAAAATAATTCTAGCCAAATGGTGATGCCAGAAATGTGCACAGTTTTGGTTTAAAAAAAAAAATGGCAGTTTGGCAAAAGTGAAATAGTCTGCATGATTTAAATTGCATCCAGATGGTGCTTATTGGCAATAACAAGGAAAGAACAAAATCTACAAACTAATAATGCATTTACACAATTAGAGGGAGTCGTACGAGACAAATAACTTTATGTTTTGAGGTGATGTAAGCTGACATCATACAGGCTTACAATAAATCATTGTTCATTATCATAAAGTTGACCTTACAATGGTAACCAGCAAGAAGCCACGGAACTTGTCAATATTCTGAATGCTTCTTGCTGTATATAATAAAGTATTCATTAAGATTTCACTAAATAGTAATAACTAACAAGATAACAGGAATACTAAATAAGTGTAAAGACATACTGTATGATGTACAAACATGCTCTGACTCACTACTCCTGAGACATACCTGCTTACAAAGTGGAATGCATTCTTCTCACATAACTATGCGCTCATGTTTGTTGTAAACAAAGTAGACACGGGGCAGCTGCAGGATGAATCATAACCCAAACACACAAACACACACAAATGCACACACACACATTCGCACACGCAAATATTACCCTGGGTGGGACAGTGCACACGCTTCCTTGTACTGGATAAGTACACTGTATCCTAGAAAGATGGGGACATACCCTAATAACTTGTAACATTACAACATTATGAGGTAATTTTAAGGATAACAGGAATATTATTATCAAATGTGCATTTATTTATTGTTGATTTATTTTATTCCAAATATACATCAGGGCATAGTGCTTTCATTCCATTGACTTAGTGCAGACTCAGTGGTTAGAACACTTGTTCACCAACCTCAAGGTTAGAGGATCAAGTTGTTATTGTCCTTAGGCAAGACCAACTTTGCCTAGTAATGATGTGGTGAGTGCGTGAATGATTGCTGGTTGGACTGATGGCGCAGATTGGCAGCCTTACTTCCATCAGTCTACCTCAGGGCAGCTGTGGCTTCAAAGGGCAGTCTTTGAATTTGATTCAATTTTGGCAGAAATGTATGAACAAATCATCAGATCTATTTTCAATCAGTTTTAAAATCAGTTTGGAAAATTACCCCTGGCCTAGCACGTTAGTCAAGGTCCATCAAACATTGATTTTAACAGCATGTAAACCCAGCGAGTGACACAGCAAAGTCAAAGAGCCAAAGTTGTAAAAGTGCTGTGTCACTGTCCCGCTGCGGCTGGCCCAGCTGACAGTGGACTCCAGAGGGAAGAGCAGCAGCAGCGATGATCCCAGTGATAACAACAACAGCCTCCTGTGTGCATGATCAACACTCGACTGGGACAGTTGTGGTTTCGCTTCTGTAGCTGACTAACGCCCCAGTGCAATGTGCAACCAAGCCAGTGTTTCGGGGAAGAGAGGGGTGAGTAAGCTGTGCACCTGCCTCTTTGTCAGGATAACATGCTGACAGGAGGGAAGGTGAAAAAAAGGAATTTCCAAGGACGCCATAGTAGATGTTGTGAAATCATAGTGCGCATGTGGCTGGCCCAGCTGCTTAGGGAGTGTGGGTCTCCATGTGTAACGGCATGAATCACCAGTGGAGTTCTTCACAAGTCACATCACAGCCTCTACCCCCTCCCTCCTGTTTTCCATACCTTGCCTTTTCTCATTGCAGGTGCAAGCATGAAGTAAGCTGACTAGATTATTCACATGTGTGCTTCCTTACTTCCCTGGGCTCGCACATGTGCAGACAAACGGACACTCTCCTACATTACAATGAACAATGCCGGAGCCATCCAGAGCGGCATCAGTATGAGCTCATGTGGCACATAAGGCGCTTCCTGTTGCTGATGTTCCACTATGGTGCAGGTGGCCGAGGGGAGCGCTCCCGAAGGGCTGTGAAGTGACATCTCCTCTGCTCTGTGTCCTCGCACCAGGCCAGATCATAGAGTTTAACTCAGTGGTTCACAAGGGGGTTTGTGTGTCAGAGTTATTGTTCATTTTAGATGTGAAAACTAATAAAAAATGGGACAAAAGTGGAGAAAATTGTCAAAGTGAGATACTAAAGGAATCTGACTTTGCTAGACCTGTCATGACAACCAGTGTTGGGAAGAAAATGAATATATGTACCAAAAATAAAAAAATATTATGAATTCTGGCACTAGTTGATCACACAATTTAGGCTTCAAAGTGCACATAATCAGTGAGAAAAAAAACAGAAAACATTGCTCTCATAGTGTGTGTATGTGTGATTTCCAGTTCCATCTCCAGTTAGTGAGAGGAAATGCAGAACAAACGGTGAAACAAATATTAAACTGTAAAATCCTACATTGCTTTATACTATAGTTTAAATGCAACTCTGCGTAAAAGTATTATAGTATTCAGACTACAGTAACTAATAATTAGCTAGAGAAATTTTTTTTTTATTCTACCCTTTACAGCTCAAAGTTATTACATAAAAATGACAAAATAAAATAGTCCCAAAATATATTGTTCCAGCTATTATATATTAAACGATAAGTCAATATAGTAATTATCGTGACAGGTCTACACTTTACTATTACCTTTCAACAATCTGTACCTTCAGCATAGTCTAGTAATAACTTTACATACAATGGCCTAAATTAAAGTAAATAGCCATGCATAGCTTAATTCATATTTCCACCTTTTATAGCAACATTCATCCTAACAACACTTGATTTCATTGGATTTTGGGAGTGTTTTTGCGGCTATGAGAATTCATCTATATAGAATCTATAAAAACTGAATGGCACCCTGTCATGATTTACAATTTTGCAAGAGCATATCCTGTATATTGTGCAACACTGTGCCAAAACACTGCACCACTTCAGTATTTTCCCAGCTTGATCTTATGCATTAAATATACATGATGTTTTACTGTACTGCAAGTTATTGAGGTTACATATTACATTACACATATACATATACATACACACATACACATTTACTAAAGAAATACATACTTTATTTTATTTAGAGAGACAGTGTTACATTTATCTTCTATCTAATAATACATTTTAGGGGACTGGAGTTAAAACGGTTTCTTGTAAATTACAGCACAATAGCTCTACCTCCACAGCTGAACAATGGGACTGCTACAAAGTGCAGAAGCTACAGCTCTATTTGTCAAAGTCCAGGCTGATGTTGGATTGACAGCTCATGAATGTGTCTTTAATGCTAATTGAATGGTTAAATCCAGTGTGAGCAGGCTATCAACCAGTGCCCTATGGGGCAGTGGTGTTATCCTCCTGGGTCCCTAAGGACTGCTAACTGTTACTCTGTGTGGTCCGCCCCCCGTGAGTGGACCATGGATAAAATTGAGGGGGGTTTCTTCTCCTTGTCGTCCTTTGATATGAGAAGTACTGAAATGGAGGAGTGGATAGAAGAGGGACACAGTGAGTTAAGGCTGGGCGGGGTGAGGTGGGGGGCCACTCTCCCTAGTTGCCAAGCGAACGCCATATGGGCAGCTCACTGGTGTTACTGGGGGCCCGGGGCAGTTCCCAGAATTCACATGATAATGAAGCCTGGGGCCATTCAGAGTGCTGGCCTAAAGCTGGCTCTAAGAGCTTTTGATAGCCCCCAGCAGCCTGTAGGCCTGCCCACCCTGGACTGGCCAGCTTTCCTACCAGGCCCAAACCACCTGTTTGATTTTCCCAGGGCTCGCCATAGCCAAGGCAGTATAGAGAGGGGACAGGGAGGGGCCGCAAAGGAATGTCTCTCTGAGTGTGTACTTCCTCTTTATAATCCTGCAGCCCTCCCTCACGTGCACACTCATACACACATAATCAAAGTGACACACGCACACTTCTGTTGACCTGTCCCGCTTTTGTCAGCGCTCCCTGAAACAATTCCTGGGAGAAGAATGAAGTTTGAAAGTAGGGCACCTTCTGCTGCTTCTAACTTCTACACAAGCAGATTCCTGGAAGTGCGCCCTGGTGGAGAAAGAAGGGTGCTTGTCTCAACTGGGTGTCTCTCGGGTTGGACGTGGGAACCGCTGAGGTGCATGTATGGGCAGGGTGGCATCAGGGGGAGGGCGGGTGATGGAGGGACACCCAGGCGTGAGAGAACCCAGTCAGTGGCACTTGCAGGGGGTCGATGTTTGTTTACATGAAGGGCACATTCCTCTATCGTGAGAATGGCTGGTCCGTCCAATAACAGCAATACAGACAGCACAGATGGCAGATGGCCCCCTTTGTTACTGTAAGCAACATTTAGGGCTATTGGCATGTGTAATGTATTAGTACATGAATAAAACAGAACATATTTGGGAATTTGTACAAAACAGTGTAAAAAATATGTGAATTTAAGTAGCAACTAATTATCAGCAATCATCAAACCAAAACTGCAGTTGTGTGAAGTGCTTGAAGAATCCATTTAAGTCTGCACTTGCCTCTAGGGAGCTTCAGTTATGTACTTATTTCCTGTTTTGCAACAAGCTGATCATATGATATGCCAATGACAACAAACAACTATAGCAGCAGGCCAGGTGCACAGGTGTGACGCTGCGTGTGCTCTGTGGTCACCTCTAGTTCCCGCTGTATAGGCGGGGCTGCGTTCCTACTATTTAACCTGAAATTCTGCCTTTGCTGGGGGCTAAACACCTGCAACTTACTCACTCACGCACTCACACACTCACACGGTTGGAGAGAGCACAAGAGCTTCGGGGGTGGAAGGTACAAGGCACAACCCACTGCCTTTGCATTCGCTAACAGTCACCTCCAGGTCTCTGGTTACTGTAGTCCCCTGGCTCTCGCTCACATTATTGAGGTCAGGTGTTCAGAGGACATGAGCATAGAAAACAATACAATAACTCTGCTGTAGCCCTATTCACTGTGACACAAATGCACACACCTACACCTGTCGCACCTGCGTAGCCTTCTGAATAGACACACAGATTCCCACACCCAACTCAATTAACTTCCTCTTACGGTTAGGCCCTCTATAGAGCTATGACAATCAAGAGAGGGAAACTTGAGCATGCTCAGATCACAGCCTGAGACTGTTGAGGTAGGACTTCCATGTCAAGAGTGTCAGGACAGAGAAACAAAAACTCATCTCGGGCACAATCAAAACAAAAGTGTCAAGCACAATCTGTTCACTGTCAATGGTGGCTCTCATTTGTCAGGGTCCATCCAGGACGCTGGTTCTCAGGCGACACCACAATGCCCAGTGACAAACAGCAGCTCTCTCTTCTTTGAGCCCTGCCTGCCACCGGGAAGCCCATCTGAAGTATTAATCTTTGGGTGGAAGGAGTGAAGGAGAGCGCTCAGCTATTGTCCCCAGGCCCTGGCTATCTGAATGGGGCTTTGTGAGTGCCCCAGCTGCCACACTGTTCGCGCTCCATCTTTGGGCTCTGGCTCCCATGTCCCCTGGCCGCACTGAGTGGACGCCTCTGTGCAGCTGTGGGGATGTGCGTGGACGGAAAGGTCAGGTGACACACTATTTGTCTCCCACATACAGGGATTTACTTGTCATTTCAAAGTTGCCATGGACATTGAAAAACACTAGAATGAAGGGCATTTGGAGTAGTTAAGTTGTGATATTCTCTTTCTTTTAATATTGTGGCCCGCAGCTGGAGTATTTCACCATTATAAGTAAATGTTTACTTAATAATAATAACAACACATTTAACTCTAATAGTAATTTGTGAGAAACAAACATTAACACTATCTTGCAGTGTTTTTCCCCTGGACTTTATGTCTCAATTTTTTTTATTCAAAACTTGGTCATGGTCAGAGTGCCCGTGTCAGGACTCAGGAAAAATGTATACTAAAATACATGTGTGTAACTGTCACAGTAGTATTGGAGGGTAGGTCAAAAGCAGAGAATGAATTTACAACATGGGATTAATAAAGTATAATAAAGCTACAGTTACATGTTTTGGGACAATGACAGTTAAATGTGAAATTATAAAAATGAGAACATCAACGTACATACTGTAACATTGTTGTTATCAGCTGCACACATGTTCTGGGCTGAATCAAGCAGCCTTCAGTGTTTAGGGCTGACCATTGAACAAAGTGACTCTTGTATGAGTAACTTTCCAGGGTCAGTAGTGGCAGTTACTTGTTTGTTGTCCATCTCTGGGCTCCTCCACAGTTATCAGAGGCTCCAGCTGAGAACAGCTGGTCGGCCCTTCTGCCTCCAGTAAGCTGGGCCCTGCTGGAAGTCCCCTCATGAGGAGGCCCTGAGGACGACACAAACACAACTCCGTCACACTGACAGCTCCCTAACGAACTGGCCTCATTAGGATCCATCCACACTTTCAAAAAGGAGCAGCCATTGTCCTGGTCCCAAGGGAGTCGCTGGTGTACAGGGCAATGGGCAGCTCAACAGGTTTGGCAGGAATGTAAAATTTGGTTTATGCCACACTATTTTTGTGACAGTAACAAATATTAAAATGCTCAGGCATGACAGGCCTAACCTTAACTGTACTGATATATTATTATTATTTATTACATTTTATGTATTATTTGATGTTTTGGTTTTTTTTATTCTTGACTGCCTTCTTGATACATAAAAGACCAAATAAAACCAGGAATCACTTGTGCCATTATGAGTAAGTGAAAGCTGTCAGATGAACATCTCATCAGGTTCTGTCGCGAGTTTAAGTGGATCTTCTGTCTCATCATCATTATAAAGAGTTGGTATCTATCTAAAGTGGGGGTATCTAAAGTGGAGTTTTGAGGAAGCTTGAGAAGGTTGTGGGAGTTGATGACCAGCAAACGGAAAGAGTTGAACATTATTAGATTTGCAACAAGCTGCAACACTGTCTTTCATTGTGTATGCTCCCACCCATGCCCTCCCCCAAACCTGAAGCAGAGAAAACAGTGGACAGCTCTCACCCCTCCTCACCCAGCTCCACCTCGGCTCCCCCATACCCCGCAACTAAAGCTCTCTCTCCAGGCAATTGCCACTGGAGTGGAAAGTATTCCAGCGCACAATGCCTATGCTCTCAATGGGTGCTTTAGCATGCCACCAGTGCGCTGTCACCAGCAGATGGGGAGCTAATTAGAAGCCATTAAAGGGCTTTGATAGTGTTTGTGGGAACCAGGCGGAGGGAGATGGTTATAGGGGTGGAGTAGGGAGTACGGGCACTCAATGAACACACATACTAAGGGGGAAAGTTTATCTGGAGCATTGGGAAGCTACGAAAAACAGTGTTTTGGTCATTTATAAAAACTAAAAGGATCCCTAAACTCCACAGTAACTTTAAAGGGAACATATAGGCTTTGGTCAGGTCATGTATACAGAAGTGAGGAAGCTTTGTAATAACAGACAGCAAGCTGCTTGGGGGCATTGATTGACAGAAGTGATAGCTTTTGTGTAACCTTGCCTTTTCAACATGCCACTCCACAAGACAGTCAAAATTTAAAAAAAGTCAAAAAGTCAAAATGTCACAAACCTGTCACAAACCTGTCACAAACCTGGCTATGAGATCTGTAGACCGAAGAGAAAGAAGTCACCAGGCAGGTCCGGGTCGTAAAAAGAACTATGGTAGAAATATGGAGGTCCAAGGTTATGATTTAGAAGTGTTATGAGAATGAATGATAAGATATTAGACACAGAAGGTACACCTATAAACTAAGCACAACATTGCAATAGACAAAAGGCTAACCAAGCTTAATGAGGCCAAATAAAATCAAAAGGAAAACAAGCAGGCAATATGCCAGTCACAATGGTCTAACATGAGTAGAGCGGGTAGCCCCGAATGGGTGTTACCCTAATGGACACTGACCTGTCTGAGTTTCAGGTCAGGGCTCCACTGAGATGACCCCATGAAGCCATCACCCAAACAAACAGTGTTTGGCCATTTTTAGCCTAAATTTGATAAGAGAGAGTGGAAAGTATTACCTTGGCAGCACATTTAACTCAAATAGCTTGGTGGAGGTCCATATACATGACCTTTCTCTGTTGGTCATCTGCTGTGAGAAGCCTCTCACAGCTTGCTGCCTGCACAGTGCACACACAATCATCGGGCCTGTGTCCAGGCTCCAGGCTGTCTGTACTTGTGATGACATGAGGGTGAAGCAGGACTCCCACAGGAAGTGACTCCCAGCCACGACCATAACACTGCCCAGGGAAGTGCCACACCAGGGCACACCACTGTAGCGGCCTGGCCGAAACACAAACACAGACACAAAGTCAACAGATTTTAAAATACTCCCTGTAGCATTCCTGAGGGAAACGCCAAAACCTTCAAACTGTCAGTCAATACTTGGTGAGCTGAACTACATTATTATGAGTTGGAATCTGGTCTGGCTTTATATATAGAGAATTTGCCCAAATCACCTCAGAAAATCAGTAGTTTACTTAGAACAGCACTCTTTTAATCTAGTTCAATCTATTCATCACTGTCATTCCAAGAGGACTGACAGCTGTGGAGTCATCTGTTCAAAATCTGCTGCCAAGAATTTCCCAAAACAACTTAAAGATGAGGCATGATTCATGTAACAATTATTCATTGCAAACTTTACCTGATGCAACTCACTGATAAAATGGAACACTTACATTTTACAATTGTATTTGTCCCTCTTCTCTTAAGGAAACAAGGCAAGTTTATTATGTAATCCAACAGGTAATGTGATAGCTCACTGCTCAACAATTATTGCACAATTAACTGAGTAAAATGTAAAAGTAATACATTAGCTTTATTAGTTGTTAATAAATGTCCTAGTTTCAAAGTTTTTGTATGGACTTTTAAGGGAAAAGAATTACACATCTCCAAACTACCCTACTAGTCAGTCATGAGTCAGCTTCAGCAAGATGTGACATTCCCTCCCTCCCTCCTCTCTTCCCCCTCCTTTCTACGCTCTCACACACCTGCGCACAGGTGTGATCATTATCAAGCAAACAGGAAGAGCCTGACAGGGAACTGGAAACTAATCCTGCAGATGGCCTGATGTGTTTGTGTGTGTGACTGTATGAAAACTGACAATTGTTACAAATACAAGGTTCAACCCGCGATATGACCTCTTTTTTTCATTTGGAACATATTTGCAGAGTGCTTGTCTCTGTCTAAGAACACATTTAATCTGCAACTATTTGTACTTTTCATGTTTCAGGAAGTAGTATGCCTCCTATTGTCCCCTGCACAGCCGTTTACAGAGACAAGTGTGAAAGAATTGCTGGTATGTCCCATTTCCTTCACATGAACACATGCACCAACTTTTCCCTGTGTGGCTTCCTGTACTTTGCTCTGGTGAGTTATTTTCTGTAGAGATAAAGAGGGCGTATGAGCTGATATATTTCCACTTTGACAATTGGTCCTATTTATTCTGAAAAACAGCATGTGTTATGGAAAGAAAAAATTATACAGGGGTAAGTAAGGCGGAAACAAATGAAAAAGTTCAGAAACATCAGAAACATGTATAATTTACATAACAAAACACATGTCCATGGTACTCTTTAACTTATGATCAAATTTATGCTGACTACACCAGTAGACCATCAAAGACTGACTCCTGACTGCTATAATCTGGTTATTACTCTTCTATGGGAAAGGTTCTTGTGGCTGCTTTAACAGAACGCAGTGGCTCGAAGACAGCCCGCCGGTTCTGTGTGAGCTCAAATCCAGGGTTAATATGTTTCACTTTTCTACATGATCTTGTCCATGTCTTGGCTCTCCTCTCGCCTTGATGTGCTGTAAACAGGCTAAAAAGGGCCCAGCTGTGGAGTTATTGTTGGTGTCAGTAGGAAGTGCTGATAGCTTTTGCAGCGGAACAAAAGCTGGATGAGGGGAGTGGAGGGGCGCTCCAGACACTGTGGCTCCAGCCTAGATTCTCTCCCACAATCCCAGCACCGCACTCCCATTGTTCTGCCCACTAGCCCTCCCTCTCTCCTCCCCCCTGGCCGTCAGCTGCGACCTAGGACAGGGCAGGGGGAGGGGGGAGGTTAGAAGAAAAAGTGAAAGAAACAACTTTTACAGTCTCTTAGAAACAGTGGCTGTTAAAATTTGTGACACAATTTTTCTGATCTATTTGCACATAGTTAATAAAACACGCACAGTGACTCTTGCATCTTTGCAGTGATGCATAATGACAACTTTAAGAATCTAATATGTATGCATATTTTTGGGTAGGCTGCTGAAAAAATATGTAGGCCAAAATTAAAAAGACTGGATGAAGACACATCTGTAGCCTGTATCTTCCAGGTACTAATTTGCATTTATTGACATTTTGTAGGCTAAATAAAAACGTCTTTGTAATAACAACAATATCAAGAAGTCGTTATTTCCAGAGTAACAATCCGGTCTCGTTGTGTTGAAGACTGCTACTTGTAAGGTGACTGCGAGGACATCTGTAACAGAGGCTTTGTAGAGGAATGCGCCGTTATTGCTGTTAAAAAGCACCTACTGTGTGTGTGTGTGTGTGTGTGTGTGTGTGTGTGTGTGTGTGTGTGTGTGTGTGTGTGTGTGTGTGTGTGTGTGTGTGTGTGTGTGTGTAATCGCGCGCGTCCGTGCGCTGTGCAGGTGCGCGGAGCTCGCTCCCAGGATTGGGCGCCGTGCAGGTGAATGGGCAAAGGGTGTTTGACGTCTCCATGGAGACCGCCCGAGCGGCGCCAGGCTGACAGGCGTCAAGGCTCGGATGAATGGGTGACGTCACCGCGCTGGCGCCTGCCAGTCTGCTCAAGCTTGTTTGGACAATCTGGGGGGAAGACTCAGAGCAGAGCGCTGTGATGAGAGCACACAAGGCTGAGCACACACTGCAAAACATGTGAAGGAATCTGTGAAGCAGAGAGACGACTAAAAAACACATCTGCAGTTGTGGACTTACCCGTCGACTAAGTTAAATGTGAACTTTATTCAAAAGCAGGCTAGCTGTTTTTCTTTTCTTCAGAAACAAAAACTCCATAAGTGGAGTTGGACAAATAATTTCTTTTGCTCCGTATTTTTATGCATCGGCCATGGAGCAAGTTGATGCAGTATAGTATTAGCATAACATATCGTTGTTTTATGCAAATAAAAAATAATGGTTTAATATGTTCGTATTTGATATCAATTTAAATCCAACATCCACATATGTGCATAACCAGTGTTGTATGTTTTTGAAACATACAGTATTCAGTTGATCCAAACTGACGTGCAATTGCACAGAAAAGCAAAGCACAAAATGAGATCAAAGTGGTTGCTTATTTTAACCACCGTATTTAGGCTACATCTTTACATCTATCTTATTTTAGTCATGCACATCTGCAGTTTCACTAACTCCGGTGAGGGGAAATCTAGGGCACTGTTGTAGCCTAATTATCATCAGCCATTCATTCTATTCATGCCTTCCCACCCCACACACATTCTCTGAGTCCATAGGCAGGCATTCAGCACCCCTCCACTGTCCCCAGGCCATCTACACCTGCAGAGTCCCCAAGCCACGGACAGCTGGATTCTCACATATTACCCATAAAAGACACACATTTGTTTCCATTTGTAACGCCATCTCTAAAACAGATTGTAAATCTCGATAACCAGGCGAGGGTGGCGATAGGCTAGTAGCGTTTTTGTGGACCTGCCCACCAATACAGGCTTAAACATCTCATTGGTCCAATTTCTTCAAACAGGACAGTTTTGACACGCCCACGGCGCCGTACTGCCATAAAAGAAGCAGCTACCCATGTGGACTTCACGAACTGTCAACATTGCCTAAGCTGCATACTAGAAAAGAGAACTATCTGCACGCTTCTCTTTTTGGAAACTTAATCAATTAACAAACCATCATGAAGGTTGTTGGATCTACATGTGCCCTGAAGACCAAGGTTGGCGGTGAAGATGTGGTGCGCTGCCTCTCTGACCAAAGCCTCACCATCTCCAAATGCAAGATCCCACTGCTGGACGAGCAAATGAGCATGTTTCTTCAAGACATGAACAGCTGTTACAGCAAACTAAAGGAGCTGGTACCCACGCTGCCCACCAACAAGAAGGCAAGCAAAGTGGAGATCCTCCAGCACGTCATTGATTACATCTGGGACCTTCAGGTTGAGCTGGACGAGCCCGAGAAGAGCCGTCAGCACTCCGGGAGCAGCGTACCACGCACGCCTCTCACAACTTTGAACGCCGAGCTGGCCAGCATCTCCGTAGAGGTAAATGTCAAATCTATACGTGCGTAGAAGCTGTGCGTAATGATGATTTTTTTATTATTATTTTAGACCTGATGCGGTAAAATGTAGCTTTAATAATATCTGTAATGTTTGTTCACAGAATGGATGCTCAGATGACAGAATCATGTGCCGCTAAACGAGGAGCATCGCCCCACCACCTCCCACAGCGAGCACCGCGAAGAAGAACAAACAAGGCTGAAGATGTGAGCGCTCACTTCAGCGCGCACTTGGGACTGTGTAGGGACGTTTCCAACTCCCAAAAAGCTAGTGTTAAAAGTTGTGTGTGGACATCTTTATGTTGGACTCTCGATTGTTCCGAGGGTTCCCAGAACACCACCACAGAAGAGATGAAGACGTAGATGGACCAGTACTGTCCAAATAGACTGGGTTAGCCCGGGGACCAAATCAGATCAGTGAAACCAGCGACGTCAGTTTGGCTTGTTAGTTTGAAAGAAAGCTAATGTTTCTGTTACGCTCTTGTATCACATGTAAAACCTATAGAGAAGTTTTGTAAAAGAATTTAGTACATTTTCTCAGAATTCTGAGTGACGAACTGTATTGTATATTACAATGCCATTATGTGAACATATTGTTTTCTTACAATGTACCTATTGGTGTTTTTATTAAAACAAGACAATTATTTTTTAACATGACTACGGGTGTCACATGTCTTTCTCTAACCTATGCCTATACAATTTTGAAAATTTGACTTGTGTGACTAGAGTTGGTGTTATTATGCAACTCTTGTCGTGTTGTGTTGTCAGGGAGTGTAAAGTTGTCACCGTAAAGTGTTCCACCTGTGAGAGGCTGTTAACTCACTCAGTAGGGGAAATGTGACTTCAAACCAAAGCTGGTGGTCACCATTAGGGCCATTTAAAATTGTAATTTGCTCCCCTTTACCTCATTAATGTATCACATTACACAAGGAAGTGTAGTGCATGCACAATGACAGAAAAATTATTGACAGAAAAACGTAACCAAAAGCAAGAGTAAAAATAACTTAAGTTCAAATCGTTTTTTTATATATTTTATAAAGTCCAGCACATCTCAAGTGTCTGGCAATGCACGAGTTAAAGTGGCTGTGGCGATCACTTATAAGATTTATTCCGTCTCCCTGGTGCAATGTTTTTCCCATTTCCCTGCGGTGCGATGCGCACAGCTGCAGCCCGGCGTGGCCAGTGTGTGATTGTGTTTGTGTGATAGCTTTGTGCCAAGGGCAGGGGAGGGCGGCGGGGCCCAGACTGAGCGGCGCCTCGGCACACCTGGGGAAGTTCAGGTTAAATAGCTCCACATTCCTCAACACACAGCTGATTGAAACATTAACAAACAGTAATCCACGGGCCAGGCCGCAGATGGGCCGGGAACCACGCCAGCTCCGAGAGTGAGAGGCAGAGACGCGCTGGCGGACACATTCCCACAGTGCACTTTATTCTTAAGCTTTACTTTTGTTTGACATTTCTTTCAGCAATCCTTACTAGACTGCTACTAGCTAAAAGAGGTTAAAGTGATCGCACAAAATCCTCTAGCCTACAGGAGAGTAGACATCATAAAGGCTAGGCCAAACAGATGTACGCATCACAGTACACGGCTACCATGTTTCTCCAAGTACATAAATATTATATACAGTGCCTTGAAAAAGTATCCAACCCCCTTGAACTTTTCCACAATTTCTCACATTATGACCACAAACATAAATATATTTCATTGAGCTTTAATGTGAAAAACCAACACAAAGTTGCACACAATTGTGAAGCAGAAGGGCAGTCAATACATGAGTATTTTTTTTTTTTTTTTACAAATAAAAAACTGAAAAATATGGCGTGCAATATTATCCAACCCCTCTGAGTCAATATTTTGTGGAACCGCCTTTTGCTGCAATTACAGCTGCAAGTCTCTTTGGGTATGTCTCTACCAGCTTTGCACATCTTGAGACTGAAATTTTTGCCCATTCTTCTTTGCAAAATAGCTCCAGCTCAGTCAGATTAGATGGAGAGCGTTTGTGAACAGCAGTTTTCAGATCATGCCACAGATTCTCGATTGGATTTAGGTCTGGGCTTTGACTGGGCCATTCTAAGACATGAATATGTTTTGTTTTAAACCATTCCATTGTAGCCTTGGCTTTATGTTTGGGGTCGTTGTCCTGCCGAAAGATGAACCTCCGCCCCAGTCTCAAGTGTTTTGCAGACTCCAATAGGTTTTCTTCCAATATTGCCCTGTATTTGGCTCCATCCATCTTCCCATCAACTCTGACCATATTCCCTGTCCCTGCTGAAGAAAAGCACCCCAAGAGCATGATGCTGCCACCTCCATATCTGACAGTGGGGATGGTGTGTTTAGAGTCATGAGCAGTGTTAGGTTTCTGCCACACATAGCGTTTTGCATTTTGACCAAAAAGTTCAATTTTGGTCTCATCTGACCAGAGCACCTTCTTCCACATGGTTGCTGTGTCCCCCACATGGCTTTTGGCAAACTGCAAACGGGATTTCTTATGGCTTTCTTTCAGCAATGGCTTTCTTCTTGCCACTCTTCCATAAAGGCCAGATTTGTGTAGTGCACGAGCTGTGGATCTTTGCAGTTCCTCCAGAGTCACCATGGGCCTCTTGGCTGCATCTCTGACCAGTGCTCTCCTTGTTCGGACTGTAAGTTTAAGTGGACGCCCTGGTCTTGGTAGGTTTGCAGTTGTGCCATACTCCTTCCATTTTTGGATGATGGTGTAAACAGTGCTCCGTGAGATGTTTAGAGCCTTGGAAATCTTTTTATAACCTAATCCTGCTTTATACTTCTCCACAACTTTATCCCTGACCTGTATGGTGTGTTCTTTGGACTTCATGGTGCTGACTGCTCTCCAATACTCTCAAACAAACCTCTGAGGTTTTTACAGAACAGCTGCATTTATACTGAGAGTAGATTACACACAGGTGGACTCTATTTAATCGTTACGTCAACATTGGATCCTTCTAATGCCTCTAAAAGCAAAGTGTTGCACTCAGAAAAAAAGGGGGTTGGATAATTTTGCACGCCCACTTTTCAGCTTTTTATTTGTAAAAAAAAAAATTAGATCATGTGTGACTGTCCTTCTGCTTCACAATTGTGTGCAACTTTGTGTTGGTCTTTCACACAAAGGTTCAATGAAATATGTTTATGTTTGTGGTCATAATGTGAGAAAATGTAGAAAAGTTCAAGGGGGTTGGATACTTTTTCAAGGCACTGTATAGTATATATATAAGCCATTAGACCTTTAGACTCACGTAGCCTATTAAATGTAAGCCTGCAGGCTGAATTAAAAAATAAATTATTTGATATGGCTCTTCCAATAGGAAACTCTCCTTGGCGCCCCAATTGAGCTCTCCAGTGTTAGCAGCACCCTCATGTGGCCAGAAAAAGAAAATTGTACAAGCTTAAGAACCTAATCACTAAGATGACACAGGACGGCAGCTCCCTCTAGTGTTCAGGAGCAGGGATGTTGCATTTTTCTGTATCAAAACCTTTGACGGAAAATGATTTAGTTTAAATAAAATGATGTTTATTGATTACCAAGGCATTGCATCCATTTTCAGCTGAATCATCTGAATCATCACTGTGTGGTACGCTGGGGCCACTGCCAGGGACAGACAGAGACTGCAGCGCATTGTGCGCTCTGCTGAGAAGGTGATCGGCTGTAGCCTTCCATCTCTTCAGGACCTGTACGTCTCCAGGACTCGGGGGCGAGCAGGCCGGATAGCAGCTGACCCCTCTCACCCTGGACATGGACTATTCGAGCCACTTCCCTCTGGCAGAAGGCTACGGTCCATACGGACCAGAACCTCTCGCCATAAGAACAGTTTCTTCCCCTCTGCCGTTGGACTCATAAACACTTTATGAACACTTATAACACCTGTACTAAGGACACTTTATAACACCAGTCACTTTAAATAAGTCATGTCACGTCACTTGCTCTTTTGCACTGTCGGTTTGCACTGTTGTTCTGATGCTCTGTATATACTTGACTATTTTTTTTTTTTTATTATTATATATCTTAATCTTTTTGCATGCTCTTACTTTATTCAAATAGTGATACTTTATTATCATTATTATTATCCTTTCTAACAGTGATATCTCTACTTGTATTATTATTATTATTATTATTATTATTATTATTATTCAGTGTTCTATGTTGCACCTTATCACAAGTTCCTAGTCTGTGAATTGTGTTCACTGACAATGGCAATAAAAGCTTTTCCGATTTCTGATTCTGATGATTTATAGCACCAAATCAAAGACAGACAAAAATCACAGTAGTCAAGGTAGTATTTAAATAGAAATTTGTATTTACACCATTATCAACAAGGAAATCTGTAATATACATCTAGTAAAACAGCTTATGTTTCCTCCAAAAAAAAAAAAAATGCATTCTGTTAATTATATTACACTGATATTCATTTGTTGCAAATAATTTCTCTGAATTTGTGTTTGTGGCTCAAAGAATATTTCAAACCAGCTGGCTGTGATACAACTGCAAATTTGACACGACCATCCTCAATAAGCATAATGTAATAGGTCTATAAAAAGTACACCAGAGCCCAGAAATTATACAAACATCTGGAAAAAGATCTTTGGGATTGAGCATGTTGAAAGGTAGAGTCAGACCTGAAACTGTTCAAAGTCAACAGTTATATAAAAACAATCAATAGTAATAGACAAACCAGATGAATATAGGACAAAATATGTTCAAGGCCTGTTGGTGAACTACAAACATAACACACAAAAACACACAGATGGAGTTGTCAAGACATTTCAGCCCTTTCCACCACATTGAAAAAATATACATTAACTGTCTGATGGTGTAAAAGATCAAAACTTTAACTTATCAGATACTCATTAAGAGTAAAAGTGCCTTTCTAAACATGTAATACATGACTTTATGCAAAATAATAAAAATACAGCATTCAGAAAATTGTCAAACAATAAAAAAAAAAAATCCCAGACACACTTGCAATAACTGCAAAGGTGTAACAAATAAAACCATAAAAGAATGACCTACGAGACAAATACATCCAGGTCTCATACATGTGCAATAAAAGGTATTTAAAAAGAATGTATAATATATTCTGTAGAATATTTACAAGTATATTCACTGAAAAAAATAAACATTTAATACTGCAGTACCATTAGTTTGCTTTAAACAAGGCTCTGTTAAATCTAAAGCATAGAGGCAAGAGTTATTGCTCCATTCTGCTTAAAGCCATACACAGTGTGCTTATAGCATCCAATGACATTTAAGATAGACTTAACCAAAATCAAAAGGGAAGTAAAAAGAACCTATTGTTGCAAAGGCATTGAATCTCAAGTAAGGCTGTGTTGAAAAAAATATTGTAACAATCTTTTTTTCCTATAGAGCTTGGGATTGTGTCGTCACACATCAGAATTTCAACGTACTGTTAAACCAATGGCGATGTTAACATGCTAAATTAAAAAAATAGAGTTCATTCAAAAGTATTCTGAAGCTACAGACTGTCCCAGCAGCATATCTGGTTGTTCCACAGCTCTTGTTTACCTTCTTTTTTTGTTTTACATTGTTTGGGCCAATGCATCTCTATGAACATTTTGCACTGCTGCTAAAACATAGCAAATGTCTCTAATAAATGTTTTCTGATGTTTGATCCCGAGCTCTGATCTCAAGCCTTTAAGTAAAGTGCAGCCACTGACACATGTACCATAGCCCAAATCTGAAGTCTAATTGTGCATTGGATCTCAATTTTAACATGATTACTGCACATATAGCTGTGAATATCAATACACATTCAACAAGCATTCCCTGGACAACTTGTTAAGCTCCATAATATCTGGCTGTAGGTCTATTTTCCATCATCAAAGGCCCTCAACAGTATTTCTGCAAAGGAAAACAAAAGCATTTGTCAGACATGCTTGTAGAACTATTTTATAGTTTTGACAATCATGCATATACATGCTATTATCTAGTTTTTTTGTTCTGAAATAAACAAACAGCATTAGGGGATGCACAATTTGGGTAAAATATCCATGTAATTTTGCTTTGCAATAAAACAATGGCAATGTATAATTCAAAGAGAAACTGGGTAACTTTTAAAAATATTGACTGCACTAGTTTAAACAATTGAGGTTTTAATTTTATGTTGCTACCATTCAAATTACACCCCCACTAAATATAATACTTAACTGCTCTTTATTCTTGTCCATGTTGTTCATAATCATTCATAGCCTACTGTACAAAGGTTTTGTAGCCTTATAGCTTTACTCTGCTGACACAGTGTTGTGTTTGATTATTCTGTTATAAATCTTTATAGTATAATTTATCTTGATTGCATCTTCCCATTTTCTTGCTGTTCTTGACAGTGTTGCAATACTGTAATTTCTCTATTTTGGTTTATCTCATCTTATCTTAAAGGATATTTAGAGAGCATGATATTTTACATTTGTCAAATTTAAGCAATTTTATACTGGTAGACAATTTGGAAAGTCAAGCTGTGGTGTAGTTTCATCTTTCCCTCATTTTGGTGTAATTACCGTTCTGTATGAGTCATGAAAGCTCTTCTCACAGCACGTTTTGGCGTGCAGATCAGATAACAACTATCGGATTTCTAAATTAGTTGACATTTATGTCAATAATTGATGAGTTTAATTGTGACTGCCCTCATTCACTGGGAACACACCTCATGCCTGACACTAGACTAGAGGATACACAGTGGTTACCTGCTCAGGTCCCATTGGCATTCTCGACATTCCCATTGGGTTCATGCCCATTTGGCCTTGCATTTGGCCTTGCATTTGGCCTTGCATTTGGCCTTGCATTTGGCCTTGCATTTGGCCCGGCATCTGGCCCGGCATCTGACCCGGCATCTGACCCGGCATCTGACCCGGCATCTGACCCGGCATCTGGCCCGGCATCTGGCCCATTTGGCCCCCAGTAGCACTGCTAACGGGACCAGGTCCACCCATGGAGTTATTGTTCATGATCATAGGTCCAAACTGGCCCTGATTACTCTGTTGTGGAAACTGCTGCTGTTGGTATGAGCTGCAAATAAACAGCATTTGTGTTAACATTATGAAGCCACAGTAAAGAGTTCTAGATTAAATACTTTTTTTTTAAAAACAGAAACCCCAACATACTTGTTCCGTGGCATGCCACCTTGTTGCCAGCTCTTCATGTCTACAGAAGGGTACATGGGCCCACCCTGGGGGTTTCCTTGCATTCCAGCCATCATGTTGTTTTGTGTAGGGCCAGACATTCGCCCTGGCATTAGGTTTCCTGTCGAGCCACTTCCTGGAGCCATGAATGATGGGTCTCCTTGTTGATTCATACCTGAATTACATATATATTTTAATACATTGTATGCTTTTTTCTGTGAGAAGACAGGGAGTTATGATTACTCAAACATGCATAAAATCACTCTAAACATACAACTTTGCAAACATACTTTTAACCATGTTATTCTCATTAACCACTTCATAGTATGTCCCTTTTAATCCACATTGTATTTGCTTGGCTAATTGCATTGCAAATGAACCATAGAGACCACAGACCATAGTTGCCTCCATAGTTGAAGCCCTGCTGCCCTGGCTGATTTATGGGTGGGCCTCCCATAGGGTTGTCCATTCCTGCTGGTGCGGTGACATTTGGTGGTGGACTAAAGCCCCCTGCTGGCCCTTGGTTTTGCTGCTGCTGCTGCTGCTGCTGCTGCTGCTGCTGCTGCTGCTGCTGCTGCTGAATTATCATCATCATCCTCTGCCTCTTCATCTGCAGGGTCATCATCTCTCTGCTGCGCTGGGCCATCATTTGAGCATTCAGAAATCCCGACTACAGAGACAGACATGAGTCATTTACTGACAAACGGCAACAAAACAGAAAAGTGTTGAGAATTAATGGTGTCTACTTACCTGATTACCCATGCCTCCAGGTGCCATACCAGACTGCATACCTGGGCGCATGGCAGTCAGCCCTCCAGGAGAACTGTCCATCTTCATGCCTTGTCTAGCCTGGTTCATAAACTGTTGAGCAATATGCAAATCACAATAACAATGACAGGTACAGATTTGCATAAAGAATAAAGAAATAATTTTACTTGAGCTAGTTCATTCCGACACCATAATATACAAAGTAGAACACAATAATTTGATTATGCGATTTTATGCTGACCTGCTGTCCTTGCAGCCTTTGTTGCAGGTGAAATCTCAGGGGTTTGGTGGCATTTATCATGCGCGGTCTCATCATGTTTAGCCGAGGATTTCCCATGCTACCCATCCCGCTCATGCTTGGAAAGCCTCCTGTGTGGTTCATTTGGTTCATTGGATTCATTGGGTTGAAGCCTCCAGGTGACTGGCCCTGCATTGTATTGGGCCTGTAGCTGGGCTGCATGCTCATGGAGGATGGTCCAGGGGGTCCAGGGTAGCCCTGGTTGTACACTGGTTTTTGGTCCATTCCCATGGAAGAGTCTGGTGTGATGAAAGGCTCTGATGGTGGGCACTGAGCCTGGTTTTGATCTTGGCCTTGCTGGGCCTCCTCAGCGCTGTGAGACTGTGATCACAAAATTGGGAAATATTTTAAAGTTACCAAGAGCCTAATTTTTATGTCAAGAAAGAAACATCACGTATGTACCTGGCCTATTATTTCAGGGATCCCCAATGCTCGATCTATTTCTTGCAGAGCCATGACATCAGCTGTGTTGAGCAGGGAGTCCAGCTGGTCCATAAGAGCTCGTTCATCATTTGGACCATCACTTGCAACCAGTGGTCCGAGCAGCTCATCTAAAGTAAGGCCAAATTGGTCTCTAAAAGAATAGAATATGAAAGTCATACGAGTTTACATATGACAATGTATAAACAGTTTTTAAAATGTATTCAACTGTAGTAAATATTACCTGTTTGTACGGCTCTGTGGTCTATCCATTCCCATTGAAGAATCAGGCCATGATGGGGACTGTGGTGTGTGGCTACCAAACAGATTCATGCCCAAACTGGATTCATTGGGACCTACATAAAATACAAGTTATTCTAAATGATCCTATTACACCTATTGTATTATCATTTGTGTTGTAACAACAACCAATTAGTGAACACTGGCATACCCATCTCCATGAGTTGCTGCTGAAGCATAGAAGATCTTGTGGTTCCAGGGACACTGTTTGAACGATTGATCATTGGGCCCCCAATTGGGCTGGAACGACCCATGCCAGTGTGTACTGGGCCACTAGTAGGATTTGCAGTGGATCTCGGCATACCCCAGTCCCCTGGTCCAGTCACCCCAGATCGTAGTGCCATTCCCATGCCTCTCCCCACACCTCCTATGGCACAAATGTCAGCTTTACAGGAGCTATATATATATAATGAAATTTTTTAGGTCACAGTATGTTCGGTCAAACTGAAGTAAATGTTTGAATTACTTGGATTGCTTTGTGGTGGACGCAGACCCATATTTCCTGGAAAGCCATTAGGCACTCCTGCAGGTCGAAGTGGAGAGTCAATGGAGTCCTGATTCAAAAGAGTGGGACATGGGACATTTCTTCTGCCAGCTATTCCACCGACAGAAACATCTCCGCCTATGGGCTTAGCGTCAACAGATAAAGCCCTTTGATAGGCAGCGCGGTGGCCTGTAGGCAAGGAGACTCGCTCACCATCTAAGATAAAAATAAGGTGCAATCTCATTCAAGATTGATTTGTTTGATCATGTAAAATGTTAAAATACTTTCAATTCTGAGTGTCAATTAGAGGAATAGAAAAACAAGTAAAAATATAGTATGACAATAAAATCAAAGAACACAGTTTGTATAACTGTATTGTTGAAATGTTCAAGATACGCAAAACAGATCAAATTATTCTATGGATTTTGGAACTGCACTGGCTTGGTAATGCTGCATTTTGTGTGGATTCATGTCTATGTTAGCTCAGACAGAATGCTTCTAAACCAAGTAAACAAAAAAATCCTAACAAGAGTTACTCCATTTCTATGAAGTCAGGTAATCAAACCGAGTCATAGTGGACATACAATGACATTATTCAAGTGTTACCGGCCCATGTTTCAAGAAAAAGGTTTGGTCCAAACTTCCTGCCTCCCTAAGATGGAAGCCACCTCTGGTTTATTGTTGCCATGTTTTCTAAGATCTCTTGTGTTTTCTACTAAACTCAGGGTTTACCATCTCTTCGTTCTAACTGCACTAAACCTGCTTGGTGAAAGAGAAAACTCAGGAGTTATCTCCTGTGAGACAAACAACGCAAAGTTAACTTTTAAATCCAAAGTTTACTGAACCTACCTGAAATGGGGCCAATGTGTACTAACAAGAATAACAACAGAAAAGTATACAGACCAATTATGGACTTACCATGTGAATCATCAGCCATGTTTCCTTGTTGGGTTCCAACGTCTTTTCCTGTTCTCGAGTCAGGCTCAGAGAAGAAGCCAGAATTAGTACGAGGAACTCCAAGAATTGTTTCAAGGGTCTCCGACTATATAAAGAAGAAAACAAAAGTTGTCAACATCAAAAGGGTATTCCGAAGCGGTAGCAAAATTCTCTCTGGACTTTACCTCATCTGAAGGCTCCAACTTCACCTTGCTGTTCAAGGAACAGGGTTCAGAATTGGTAACACCTGGCCCCTTTGGGCCCCTTCCTTCTAGCTCTTCCAGCTTTGGCTTGATGTCCCCACTGTCCCCACTGTTGGAGTCATCCTTATTGAGAAGGTAGTGCAGGAGTGCATGGGACTTTTCCTTCTTAGGACTGAGCTGTTCTGTTTTGGACTCTGATCCACAAACAGTCCCAGCTACTGGTGGGCCAATCTCGGATCCTCCAGTTTCTAAGCTGCTCTTCCCAGTAGCCTCTGCTGTGATCCGTGCTACTTCGTCAGGGGTGTTCCCATTCTGTAGAAGCTTGTGCAGTATCTTGTGTTTCTCCTGCAAAGACTGACTTGACAAATGACCTGCAGAGGAAGACACAGACCCAGTAGAGGAAGACACTCCTGTTGAGGATGAGGGACTGGTAACGCTGCCTGTCACATCTTTATTATCGGCCGTGGAGCTAGGCCCAGTTCCCAGCGTCTGACCTGGAGGCACCAGCTCATCAGTGGGCGATGTGAGGAGCTGCAGAAGCTTCTTGTGACACTTATTGTTGTCAGGGACTCTTCGGAGAGCGTCTCCCGCAGGCTGGGCTTGGCTGTCTGGTTTATCTGCAGGACCATCACCTGTGGGTGTGTGCTGCTGTGACTGCTCTGCACTTGGAACCAGAGAACCACTCGGGCTCTTCGTGTCAGAGTGGGGAAATGGACCAGGCTTACAGAGGCCACCAGATGCCTGGTTGGTTGAGTTAATACTTGGTGAACTGTCTGATTTATGTGGAGGGGGAGATGTGAGAGGGGAGGACATTGGGTTGCCCACACCCTCACTTATGGCTTGTAGAGCATTTAGAGAACTACTGGAGAATGGGGCCCCTGAACTAGCTGGATGCATAGGTGAGTTCATAGCTGTAACGATCACAAAAGAATAACTGGATTAAGATAATCCATTTCACATCAGACGTATACACACACACACACACACACACACACACACACACACACACACACACACACACAAAATGCTTTACTTACCACTTGGAGAAAAAGGACTAGCTCCCATTTTTGGGCTTCCTCGGACTCTGGGTGACCCAATGACATTGTGAGGAGGACCATTCATCCCTGTACTGGCCTGAGGAGGGCTGGTCATTCCATATCCTCCACCACCAGGACCTGCACTGCCACTGTGAAATGGACCCATTTGTTGGTGCATGCCGTGGTGCCCGTGGTTTATAGAGTTCATGGGTGTGTTCATCTGATGCACAGAATTCATTTGGCCCATGTTGTTTATCTGATGCATCTGATTCAAGAGATTCATGCGGTTGCCAGCAGTGTAAGGGGGCAGTCCTCTGTGCTCTGTCATACCATACCCCCTGTTCATGCCTGCACCCATTTGTTGATTCTGATTATTCACACCAATGTTTGAAGGCCTCATGGCCCCACCTGGATTTCCCCGATAACCACTTGGCTCTCTAATAAAGGGAAAAACAAATGCAGTTAAAGATTTACGCTTTACAAGAGAAGGGGATGAGAAAACAGTTCTGGCAGTTGAAGCTATGGCACCTTTGCAGTAAGTGTGTTGAGAGAAACGTGGGTGGCTCATTGGAGTTTGGATTCCGACAGAGGTCACTCCTGGTTTTGGCTGTGACTGGGGTGCCATCAGAGAGTGAAAAGCGGTATAGGGGTGTCTCTGCATGGCCATTAAGCAACGCTAAAATAAACAAAAAAAGAAGTATTGATCAAGAAAAAAAAGGTCACGTCAGTCACTTCAAATTATGGCAATAAAAAACCCCCAAAAAAACTACATACCATCTTGATAATGCCGTTTGTAGGACCAAGGTTGGCCCTCACTGCGATGCAGAAACATCTGCATGCAGCGCCTCACCAAGTCCTCCCAGCCTGGCCGCATTGTTGTGTGAAGGGATGCCTGCTGTTCTATCTCAATTAACTTGCCTAGAAAAAAAGAAGCAAAGAGGTACACAAATTTGTTTTTGAAAGGATTTATTGTTTTAAAAACAATTTTGTTTTTCACACTACCACTTACCAGATAGTTCATGACGAGTACTAAATCTCTCCGTCCTCTCCACAGTAGTAATGCGCCTCGCCACACAAATCATACATGAATGAAAATCTACGGTGAAGAGATTAATTAAGTCTTTGAGAGATGCATACACTCTGAGATATTTTACAGATAAATACCTTCGCCTTCCTCCATCATGGCTCTTGGTTGAGTGAGAGCAAAACACTGCATAGTTTCATAATGCTGGCCCCCAGGTCTTTCTTCTGGAGGCCAGTTCAGGAGCATACGGCAGTTAAACGTGTGACTTCTCTGCCGAAGTGTCTCTCCACCCCATGGCGCCCCATTTGGTGCTACCAGAAGTAACACAAATATTAAAGTCCTACTGTACATTTTGCATAAATATGTCAATGTAACAAATTAAAAACCGATTAGTCTCACCATTGGCTTTGGGGAGGTTCTTGTGAAACTCTTCCCGGTCATCTTCATGGATTATATTGTAAACACTAGTGCTAATTAGCTCCTCTTGCTTGTACTGTAGATACTGTGTTACATTATCCGACACAAATACAATGCTGCCCTCACGATTTACCACAAACAGAAAGCCATCCAATGCCTAATGCACAAACAAACAAGAATAGTTATCTTGTCAGGTTTATTCACAACAGACACACTCTGTGTCCCCTGTCTGACCTGTAAAAGTAATGGGCCCAGATGGTCCTTGTCAATGACCCCTTGACCAGTAGAAGAAACATCTGCTTTCTGGACATCATCATCACTACAGGAGCTTTTTCCTGAAAATGAAAAATAAAAGTACATGAAAATGTATTTGTGGGATTGAGGGTGTGCTGTGAAATTGCAATTTCAAACTATTTAATACGACCCACTAGATGGCAGCAAAACCAATGGGTGCATGTTTCACATGCCTTTCTATTTTTACTACAAGCATGTGTGGAAGGTTTTGTTGGGTAGCACTTGTATACTCCCAAGTTTAGATAGTATAATGCGGGTATAAAGAAATGCATCAACAGTGTACCTAATGATTGTGATTCTTTACCCACTCACACATGTAATTACAACCAAGCTTAAATGACTTTATTTTGCACTGTATCCAATTATGAATACCACGCTCAACAGTTTCCTCAGGATAGTCAGATTTCATAGTCACTAGTGCTAGTCCTCCACTGAAACACAGACACACAGTCCCAGTGACAGCCCAGAGCAATGACCACCTTGGACTGGTCTCAATTACTTGTGCTCATTTACCACAAGTAACACAAACAGCCAACATGCAGTGTCAGTGTGGAGCCACCTGGCCTTCAACCTATTGCCACAGTTTATTACTGGACATCAACTACTGGTCATCAACTATCCAGCCCAGTGTGTTACTTTATAATAACTCACAAAATAAAATCCTGGGAATATAGTTTTTTATAAAGGGGTCTGGTACCTTGCTCTTTGATTTGTCTGATCTGCCTCACAGTTTCCTTAAGGATGGCACATTTGTCAGGTTTGACGTTGAAGCTGTCGATGTTCGAGAGGTTTGCAGAAATGAGCTCAGCCAGTTCTTCTATGTACTTGCTCTCCTGTTCCCTCCGACGCTTGTCACACCTGCTGGGCCACCAATGAGATTAGACATGTTACCATGACAACCTTACCTCCACATACCCCGGCCGTATGGCTTGCATATGGACAAGGCTTAAATGCCTCACTCAGCAGTTGGTAGCAGAAGTAGTTAAAGGGGTGTTTGTGTTATAATAATTCCATAGGAACAAAGCAACAAGTAGATTCAAAGTAGTTGTTCCTATACATACCCTAGCCCCTGTGGGTCACAGGTGGAATGTCTTCGTTTGCGGTCAGAGCACAGCGGCTCCAAAGAGTTGTCAGAAACTCCACTCATCTCGAGCACATATCAGGACCTAAAAACAAGACAATCTAGTTGTTGGGGATGTCAATGAGCATGTTTGAATGAAATCATAGCTGTGCAAAGTGGTCCAATTCAAAGTTCTTAACCTGCAACCTTTGATAAATTAACCTGTGCTTTAATCCAAAAGCAATAAAAGAAAAAAAGCATTTGATAAACTGTCAAATGGGGCACTGTTCAGTTTATAAAAACTTAGCAAGAGTGAAATCTCATCTCTTCACTGTGAGGAGCGACTGAAGATCATGTAGTGATTTTGAGCCTCGAGGGAGATGGGTCATTCTGCGTTCAGCCAGCTTAACCATAAAGAACTAATATTCCAACAGAAGGAGCTATACACCTAGCTACCATACAGCTAGCTACTGTAGTGTATGCAAAAGCATGTTTCTCTGCAAACCAGAAATATGGATGTCAAAAAGGAACACATCATTTATAAACATGCAAAATCTATGTGAAGAGAAATGTACTGAAAGTGTCAGATTAGTGAGGAATATAAAATAGGCTCTCTAGGCTGTGGGTTATAGCGTGTTTTTTTTTCTTTCTGATTATTACTGCAGTCTCCCCCAGAGCATCCATGCACAACACTTCCGTCAACTCCCTCCCTGGCTGGGCGTAGCTGAACTAGGGATCCTGCACTTGTTTTCCTGCTGAGGCACTGCCCTGTATTTGACCTCTCCAAGGTTCATGTTAGGGAGAGCTATACAATTTGCTGTAAGATCACCACAAATTTATCCATTTCCACACACATTTTTACCTCTCTGAAAAAATGTATCTATCGTCAATCCTTTTTGTCAACATATGGGTATGTGTAAAAGCAAAAAACCCAATGCACAGCACTTTCAAAACAGTGATCTCATTTTGAAGTGGAAAAGTGTGTAGAATGGGTGGGAGCCATTATGCAACTCCAGCTCTGCAGACGCAGGCTAGGACATGCAGATCAGTCACTACTACTTGTGTTATTGCTAAAGAGCACCGAGGTGCAGACACGCTCTCAGCACCATAAATCTACACAGCATGCTTCGTGTCCATCTACCTTTCATCACCCCACTCTAAATCTGAAAGTCTTGCAAAGGTTATGATACTCTGCCTCTTGCTGGCCTTTCCTCTTCCCTTCCTTCCTGGTTTCTGTCCGTGGCTCACCTCTGCAGCATTGTGGTTTGATGACATCAGCCTTGTGCATTGAAACAGTTTAACAGTAAAGCTCCTTTCTGTCCCTCTCAGAAGCTCAGAAATTATTTAAAAATCTCTACCAGACAACAGCATGTTGTAACAGTGTCAGAAAATGCATGCAAACAATTCCAAAATTGTGTGTTTTCTATAATGAATTTAAGTGAGCAGAATGTACAGTAAACAGAAATTACAAGAACCACCCACCTAAACCACAGATGTGTCTCAACAAGCATGGCAGGATGCCACTGGCCTGAATAGGCTTAATAAAATATGTTCAGTGACAAAGTAAGATTCACACAAACCAACAGCGAACTAAAGCCACACAATCATTTAAAAGCAGAACAACAATGTGCCCATTAGATATGTATACATTTTCATTAGTCACCTTGGCAGTACAACCCCTCGTCCAGCTCCATTCATTCCCAATGTCTGGACATCTCCTGAAACATAAAACAGTGAAGTTAAAATAATGCAGGCAAATATCACTGGGCATCATTTTCTGAATTATTCATGGGAAAGGTAATTTCTAAAAGTGCACAGGAAGCCACAGAAGACAGCATCCTGTTTGTATCCTCCCTCAGTCTTTTCCACTGCGTCATCACTTCCCTTTCCAGGAAATGTGACCACTCAGTCCACCCTATTTTACATATTATGTTTATCAGCCATGCTCTTTTCATCCTGGATCATTCATACCTGGCCATGATGGGATTCTTAAACTTCAGCCAGTTCTAGCTATGTTTGATTGGTTTTAGACTGGTTGGTTCTATAGGCTGCATGACAACAGTTGAGATGATTTCACTTTGATGGAGTTCACCTTCCTTTGACAGCAGTTGGGATGATGCTGTTAGCAGGCCATTTCTCTACCACAGACCAATGATCACATGATGCGTACTAAACACACAGCCGCAACTGAGCCAATTCTGTAGCTAAATTATTCAACACTGAGAAAGAGGGAAAAGCTGTTCCTTTTCAGTCAACAGTCGCAAACAGCTTTATGCAAATTTTCAATGTTCAAAACATTCAATATGGCTTTGCAATATCAATACATTATTAATGCTCATCATTGGCCAGCTGATGACATGTTCTCTTTGTTTAGGAGTTCTTGAATTTTTTCAAAGACGACGATTAGACACTGTTAATATACTTTAACCGATTGAGCGTATTTGAACATTCTAAAATATCAGTAAGCCTGTCACAATAATTACAATATCGACTTATCATTTAATATCTGAAACCTGGAACAATGTACTTTTGGGCTCAATAATTATCGTGTGTACATTTTCTTTGTAATAGTGGGGAGGTTTTTGTTATTTTAGTTGTAATACAATAAAATTTGATCTGTAGATGGTTGAATAACTTTTATGGCTTCATTCTGCTCTTTATTTATTGTAGCTCGGGCCTTTAAATGATACTGTCTGTTAAAAAAATGGTTTACTGTTATTCTTTTTTGCTACTTATTTAGAATTTATTATTACCATTTATGTTTTACTCTTTGTTATTATATTATATTGTGATTAGTGAGCTACTGTGTCCAAATAATTTCCCTTTTGGATCAATAAAGTTTGTGTAAGTCTAAGTCTAAGTTATGTATCAGTGACAAAATAGTTTCAATATTATCGTTTGTGATTTTTCTCTTTAGCAATATATTGTACTTCAAAATTTGTTATCGTGGCAGGCTTAGTTACAGTAACATTACTTACAGTTCATCCTCATTTTACAGCAAACACTGTTAATTGCAAATGAGCCATAATGTTTTTGGTGAGTTTTCTTTGGATCAGCAGGACAAAATCCAAAAAGGCAGTGGAGAAAAATAATGTAATGCTATTAGGCCTCACACCAAGTCATACAGCATATTCCATGATGAAAATAGTCTGGTTATAAGCCAATACAACAGCAGTGTCAGTCAGTCAGGACCAAAATAGTGAGGGGTGCATTCCAACTCAGCCTGAAATGAAAAGCCTGCAATTTGAGCTCCCTGAGACAATGGCTAGCAGACTCAACAATAAACAGTAACCCACCCAAAACAAAGCTCATAGTAACTACAGCATACTCACACTAAAAACCCATCAAATCCAAGGATGAAAAATAGACTTGTATTAACACAGATTAGTGTTTTTATTATTATTAAGAAATATACAGAAAAGAGAAAGCAGATTTTCTTTGAAATCCTGACAAATGGGTCTTCACAGAATGCCAAGTAATAAAGCAACAAAAGGTGTCCACTAGACTTTTAAGAAATCAAGTGCAAAAAGGAAACAAAAGGACTGAATGACTTCCTGTTTTGCTTCAAAGAGCGTCTCCACCTCCTGCCAAGCTTACAACCAGCTGCACAGTGACATTGGTGCAATAAGAGTAGGGCTGCTGGGTGATATGACAAAAACTTAAAAGGCACTGTACCTGATGTTTAAAGCAGATCTTATAACACAAATTGGTTTGCAGTGGTCCAAAGTTATTTCTCACTTATCTTCCATTCCAAGCGTTCTAATTATTCAAGCTGATGAATTTATAAGTATCTTTCAGAACCTTAAGAGAGCAGGGAGTTGTTTTGAAGTCACGGTAAAGCTAAAAACAACTAGCATACTAACAGTGCACTTCCTGATTATCAGACAATAAAAAGCTTTATAATTGGATGCATACTCTAATTGGATGAGTGACGACAACATTCCTCAACCTGGTACACAGACCTGTCTCAGGATTTTTGGCAGAACATTTTGAACCGAAGGAATACACAGTGTCACAAAAAGCACAAGCATGAACCCCCTGTAGGAATCAGTGTGCACTTTTTCAACTTAATCTAAGGATGATGATTGTTACAATTTAGGATTTATTTATTTATTTATTTATTTATTTATTTATTTATTTATTTATTTATTTATTTATTTATTTATTTATTTATTTATTTATTTATGTAATAAATAATTAAATCTACAGTAAAAACAAAATGTTAAAATCAAAATACATTTTCCTAGAGATTCAGAATTTGATGAAGTGTGTGATGAAAGGGACATATGTCAAGCATTTGTGGTGAGTGGGGATTTTGAGACACTGAAGCTGTAAATCGTAAACGCTGCACAGACAGCTGTGAAATTCCAGCAAAGTTCAAAAAACACACCTGGTATACCACTTTTTCCAAGTTTTACATTTTAAGTGACATTTTGGGACATCTCAGGGAACACTTGACAGGGAACGTATGCAGATTTTCTCTCACTCTTACTGCTACAAGGTGAAACCAGTGGAAATGAATGAAGGTGGAAACAAAGAGATGTCAGATTCCACAGCATGTGTGTGCCTTCCACCACTATTTATCATCAACACAAACAAAAGGGCAGCACGGGACAGGAGAGCTCAGCATCGCAGGTTCAGTCTTAACCCAGCGTTATGTTTAGTGATGTACAGCACATCCTGCCTCAGTCACCTTCCCCTCAGAGTCTTGATGCATTTACAAGTGCATGAGGCAGCTGGGATGCATTAGATGAGGAGAGCACAGTGACCAAACAAGACTCCAGCAGCTTGATCGCACAAAGCTAATATTATGGAAATTAGTTCATTTATCAATTGGCCAGCACCCTTTTATCTGGTGAGTGAAGGCGCCACATCCTTGCACGCTCTCCATGCTGCCTCTGCTGCAGTAACATTCTCCTTCATTTAAACGTTTATGCTGTAGGTTGCAAATCTTGGGTAAGACTATTTAATATGATGAACCTCAACAATTACAATATCCATATTCAGTAAATACTGTTAATTCAATAACTATATACATCTCTAAAGTACATAACAAACTGTGATCTGAAATGCGACAAAACAAAAGTAACAATGCAACCCCCATAACACTGACAAAATGATCCCCATAGAACAGACCTTTTGTATCCCTATTACAAACTTTACATTACAGAATATTCTATAAAAAATGTCTGAACTTGGTGCCACTTGGTGAAAAAGTAGATTCATTTTGTGATCAGAAATTTTCCCTTTTCCTGTTGTGGTCCCCTCCTTCTCCAGCTCCCTCCCCCTCCCACGGCTTTCTCCGTTGGATTGGTGGAGTAAACACAGGAAGAGAGCGGGCTCTGTTCCACCACGGCAGAGCAGGGGCTGGGCGTTCCTGCCGAGCTCCACTGCTGGGGTCAAAAGTTTACTGTGGTTTTCATTTCACCTTTCCTCAGCCAATCACAGTGCTCCCACAGCAGTGCCTGAACTCTGACCCCTGAGAAGAATTCCTCTCAAACGATGGTCTGACGCCAGTTTCATGCACGCCGCCCCTCCTGTCTCCCCCCTTTTTTTTTCTCCCCCTGTACTACTCCTTTCCCTTCTTTCAACTGGCCGAGTTTGCCGTGTTGACAGAGCCTATAGGTGAAAAAGATTCCACAAGTGAACTGCAAAAGGAAACTGAAGGAGGTCCGACCAAGGGACTTAGGAGCTTGTATAGCCTACAGGTAGAATTCTAGTGAAAGCTTCATCCAACTACACTCACAACTGTTAATAATGTCCTCATTTCTACAAAAAACCAAAAGGATTTAAAAAAAAAATCCCTCCAAGTTACAATACATCAGACAGACCAGTTCTATGTGACAGAAATAAGTACAAATTTAAGGCTGCAATAAGACTAAAATCAAGTGTTTAGAGCTACATCAAATAGTTTCCTTCCTGCTACAATTCCAGAGGAGATACGACAAAAAAGATAGATATATTTTTAAGAATGCCTAACAGATAAACTTAATATTTGTGTATCATCTATAATTTAAAATATAAATAAAGCCTGTAAAAAGGAGCCGATTAAAAATAACAGTATTGCTGTTGATTTGCCACAATATAACATATCGCCATCATAAAATCGTTATAAAATATACAAGTATTAATTTTTGTTCACAGTATCAAACATAACTGACACACACAGGTCAATAGAAATCTGCTGAGTCATTAAGGCTTCACTGCTAATAAAGCGACCTCACTGTAAAAGAGCATTCTGAGGACAACACTCACCCACTGAACTCACACAAGCTCAAAATGACCCAAGGTTAATGCTGAGACTATCAAGCACTCAAATGCAAAGACTCATTAGCGTGAGTGTTAGAATCACAGATTGAAACTGTTTTTACCTTCAAAACACAAGCAAACGATTCTGAGGCATGTAAAATAAAGCACATCGTAACTCAGTGCAATAATTTAATAGAATGGATATTTCAAATGGCTGTGCAGTTAAATGTATTTTAATCAAAACTAGATCGAATAGTTTCAACTCATCATTCAATAATTCAGCATGTGGCTTTTTAATGGAAGGTTCTACACAACCAATCTATCTCAGTATGCATGTTATTTGAGGGATACTTTATGATATGGTTTGGTCCTGTTCTAGTCCTGATCTAGTTAAGGATTTGTTTAGAATTTAGTCCAAATTTTTATGTCATCTATGTTCCTGGGTAAACGCACCCCAAGTCTCTGCATTGGACCCATCCTTCAAGGCTGCAGGGGAACCTGTCAGGAGCAGTAAGCCATCAAGTATGGGGACCCATCTCCAGATCTTGAGCTTGGCTCGGTCATGGTCAGTACTACCTTAGCTAGAAGATCTGACCTGCTGTGCAAGTTTTGGGGGGAAACTGGTGTGCCCAGAGGACACTCACCCAGACACGGAAAGAAACATGTGACCTCGGTACAGACCCGAGACCTTCTTGCTGTGCAACGCCACCAATACGCTGCCTGTTTGGAGTGGAGTTCAGATTTTAGTGTCTAAATGTTAATAAGTCTAGATGATAATGTGCACCCTAGTGCTGATCATCATATTATTCATGAAGAAATCATGTTTATATATTTTCTGGGGACATTAGTCCAATGAAGTCCTTTTGAGTAGTGCTGCTTAAATCACAAGTCCAGTAAACAACAATGTCCAGTGACATCACAGCAGAGTGTGCTACTGGCAAAAAATATTTTTCACATATTGTCAGAAAAGAAAAAGATTCAACCAAATTAAAATGTATTGGTGCAATGAAAATTACAATAAATTACTTGACACATGCTTTGCGGTGGTTACATGTAGGACTAAATGTGCAGTCTTTAACGATGCCATGGAACTTTGTCATTAATTTGCTTGACTTCTCTTTGAACTGAAAGCCACAGTAAAGTACAGACTTGTACATGTGGAAAGTCGGCTGGATCACAACTGTAGACACGCTGGTATTTATGTGTTTAAATGAAAGAGCTTTGAAATTACAGGTGAACTGTGGGACTGTGCAGAGAACAGTCAGTGGGTTACTATCTGAGCTGGCACACTGGTTTTGAAGCACCACAGTGGGGGTGAAGATCTAAACAGAACTACAAATCACACCCTGCTGCCAACTTTGAAATGCACAATATACCATTACAACACTGAGACAAATATATCTATCAATTATTCCTGATAGATAATAGACACAAGAGAACCTTGGTTCAACAATGTCAACACTGTTTGTAAACACTGGACTATTTAAAATAATATGTTGAAAAACTATCCTTTAAAAAGAAACCTGTTGAAAAATGACAGTCTTGCTTTCCTTCTGTCTAACAGACCAAGTAAGCATCTGGTAGCAGTTATTTTACAAACCAGCTTTTTTCAGCTATGCCGTCTCTCTACCCCCAAAGCATTTTTTATAAAGGAGGCCCTAAACAAAACACAAACAAGGTCTTGCTAACATTTTACAATGGTAACAAAACTGGGCCAAGCAGCTACCCTCCCACTGGCTTGTTCAGGTGAAACCATTTTATGAGCATTCTTCAGCTGGGGGAGCGAAAGTTAAAGGGGGAGTTGAAGTTAAAGAGGAAGGGCAACAGGGGAGGGCAAGGGGGGGCCACTGCTCTTGGAACCCTCCTTTCCTAATAAACTTGCCTTCGTCCAATCAAGAAGAACCACAGAGAGTCAACTGTTCCAAATCCTGGCTGGTTATAAACTTGAATTGGGTGCAATGATTGCTTCAGGCTGCCTGTGTGGAGTTGAGAAGTGTGTGCTGGTCACATATGGCCCGTCTAACACTTACGGTCTCAGAGTTGAAGGAAAGGGGACAGTCTCACTCAGAGCAAAGCAGACAGGATTTGAGATGAGCGGCAGACAGCAGACTTGTGCCGCTTGACTTGGCTTCTTCTCATACTCTCACTTGTACAGGCAAAGACGTTGTAAATATTTCGGCAGCAGAAACACGACGGTCTTGTTGAGTTTGAACCAATTAAATTTAGACTGGTACGGACTGAAAACACTATACCTGTTGAACCAGGAAATGCTGAAGTGAGTCAATAGTGATGAATCTGGTTTAACAGCAGTGCTCCTAGAACTATACAAACAAATTAATAACATAACACGTGAAACATGGACTGCTCTTCTATTAAAGCAGCACACAGCCATTGAAAACAATTATTTACATGACGGGAAAAAAAAATGTCAAAAAGTGCAAATGAAACAGATGGGAGTCACATTTTCCCTTGTGTTTCTCCAAAAGTAAGAAAGGTGAAAGAAGACAGCATTTACTTGAGAAAAGAGGACATATGTGGAATCAGCTGAAATTATCTATTAATACAAAGTGATTTCTGCATTCTAAAATGAACAAGCAAAAAAAGTTCCTGGGGCCCATGAGAAAAAGTGATAAGTTAATTAATTATTTAGAGCAGAGGGGCTTGCGGACAAAGAAGAAGCCATGCATCCAAGTCACTTCAGCCCATCTGCAGTCAAAGAATCCCCCAAAAGATTGATTCATTGTTAACGCAGCCTGACACCCTATGTGTGGGGGAAAGAAAGTGGCAGAGAAAGGCACAGAGAATGGGGGACAAGGGGCTCCATTTAGCAGGAATATGAGCCCAAGTACTTCATTGGATAGGTTCCCACAGTGCCCATTGCACTTGTAAAATGCAGCATATGTGGGTTTTGAATAATGGCATTCCATCAGACAAAATAAAGACAAGTGAGCTCATGAAGGCAGAACCTCCTGAACTCCTCCTATACAGCACTGAGGCACGGTGACCTGTCAAATGTTGACCAACAAGGCGGCAGATGAGAAATCTTCATGTCTTCAATTAAAATAAAATCAAACCAGTGTCCAACCTCTTTTCAAAACAGAATAAAATGATTTGCTTTATCAGCTTTAAAAGGTGCACTGTGTAACTTTTCTGGAGGAGAGTCCACAACCATTTTGTTTCCATGGAAATGTTAATGCTTTGCATGGAATGTCCCACTGTATGGCATTAAACATATCTATAACTGTGAAGTACATAGAAGAAGTAGGTGATGCCAGTAAGCCAAGTTACAGGTCAGATCTGTAGAGAAGCGACCCTGCTCACAATAATAATGCATGATTTTCCAAGCCCATTTGAGCAATAAAAACACCAGCAATATAATACATGGAAGATGTATAACTTTAATGCCATACTGTGGAACAATCCAAGCAAAGCAATAACATACATAGTGCACCTTTGACTAAACCAGTAGTAGAAAGAAACTGTAATAATGACACATTCGTTGAGATTTTTTCAAATTAAACAAAAAATGAAATGACATCATTGAAAACATTATAAGTAAGCCTATTATTTATTTTCTCAGATAATTATTGAAAGCTCACACAACCACAACTAGGCCAATGGTCAACAGTTAATTAGAAAATACAACAGAGACTACAGTAGACATGCCATACGACTCAGCGGTTTCAACTGAGTGACTAGCCTACATTGGCATTGTCTGACTACGTATGATTTCGCTCTCCAAGAATGCACTTGAAAACTGGATGCTCAGCACACACCCCTCAAAACGACACAGCCGCTCTCTCGCACAGCGAACTCTCCCTGAACCCTTGATCTTGTTCATCTTGCTGTGCACTGTAACACATCAATCTCTTACTGCCAGTTTGTCCGTCTCTCACAGCCACCCACATGCACCTAAGTATGATTTATCAGCCGCAAAAAGCAACATTCATCATAGCTGGATGGTCCATAATACCCACCGTTACAATTGTAAATATGCATTCTTATAAGAGCAGTGCAAATGAATAACAGATGCCTGAGCTTGTGTGTAGAGTAACCTTGCTATGTTGAGTCATTATATTGTACATCCATATGTCTTAGTAATACTAAAGTTAGTTATTACATCTAACTGCTTTTCTGACACTATAAGAAAGTAATTTCATGAAACTTTTATTCAAAATCAATAATCCCAGACTAATATATTGAAAACTGTATCTTAAGAAACCACACGTGACAAATACCTCAGAGGGAAATCTCTTGCTGAACCTATGATGAAAATATTACTTGCAGGGAATTTGGGCAAATTGGGCAGTAGGACAGAAGTGTGAAGAGCCTTGAAATGGAGTAAGGCAAGCAAAGGTCCT